>UYYA01004305.1:0-110421 GCA_900624975.1 Angiostrongylus costaricensis
ATCATGTAATTACCATAGAGTTTTTCGTCTTTTTGTAAGTGTTATTGAAGCGTTTGGCCTAGTAGATTGTATATCAGTACGCCCTTCCAGGCTCTGAAGAAGGCGATACTGCCGAGACGTCAGCTAGTGTTGTATTGTATTGTGTTTTTTTATGGAAGTAAATGTATGCTGTTTAAAAACCTCGCGATTGCTGAACAAGGAAACGACGCATTCATATTCCAATGCCGAGGTTAATAGAAAGTCGATCCTGGGAAGAATAAAGCGTTCGTCGTTGATTCATCCGTGAGGGATGTCCAATGGATTCGATCTCATTAAGAATCGTTGGACGTGATTAAATGCATATTCTGCCTTATTCTCGCGGCAGCCTACCAATGTATCGAGTCAGCCCTGCTATCCTCCCAGGCTGGTCTAGTACCAATTTGGCGAACCCGGAGAGATTGAAGGCGTGGTGAACCCGGGACGCGGGAGCGAACCAACTACCACGTGTGTATCGCAATGCACCTCCGACCATCGTGGTACAAGAGCGCATGCATGGACCCATGCATGCATGCATACATGCATACATACATACATACTTACATACATACATACATACATACATACATACATACATACCTACATACATACACACATATATTCGTAAATACATGCAAACTTATGTATACATACGTACAAATATACATAAGTATACAGCACCGAAAGTGGGAGATCTTAAACTAAGAGAGCCTTCACCTATTACTCTGTAACGTCGGTAATCATTGAACGACTCAGAAGGGCACCAATAAATTTCGCTCGTCGTCGTCACATACTGTAGGCGCTCAGTCGGCTCCAGTTTCTTAAGTGAAAAGGAAAAAACACCAAGGATGCCCCTATGATAGGAGAACAAATATTCTCCTTTCGTCAACAGATGTGAACAGACGTGTCCCCAGTAGTTATGAAATATTTCTAAACGGTGAATAGAACACGACCGCAACCGGTCAACGGGTTCCGTACCATCCATAGAAGTAGACGGAATTATTGTTGAAGTAGTGAAGGCGAAGGACGAAGTTCGTCAAATCGCGATAATGTGCTATCTTAAGCCTGAATTCCCACTAATAAGTATAATGACGCGAAAAAACTTTATACGATTAGATGAGCGTCTCGCATAACACTATAATTTTTCAGTAACAGAAAGCTATGGCGTAAGATGAGGATTCGAAAGCATGTGTTTTCTATATTGTGAGAAGCAAGCGCTACCAATAAGAACTAGTCAGGAAAAGCAACACCACAGATGAAACTCGTACGGTCTCCATCAAAGTGAAGAGTATAATAAAAGGAAAATAAGTCGTCTGAGTGCTTTCTTTGACTTTGAGAACGATTTCAGTGCGACGTAACAGGAGGACAAGTGGTTTTCCTTAGTAATGAACGAGTTCCCAAGGGAATTTTCCATACCTCCACCTCCTTGACTTCAACCGAAACAACGCATGTGTATTGGTCCATGTAAGTCCATGTAGGGTCAAAACTCTTCAAATTATTTTATTCTACTCATTTTGTTCGCAGACGTAAATTCAAGGAAACATTGTCAGATATCGTCCAGTACGCGCGTGGACATAGGTGGTGTAGTGGATGCGCCAACCAGATCAATGAAACATCAACGAGTTGGAAGAGGTCCCGGTATGAAAACGTTGCGAAAGATTGGAGAATGTTGATCTTGGAACATAATGACATTGGAAATATTAAGGTGGTGAATAGTAATCACACAGAGGTAAGCTGGAAAGCAACAAGAGTTATCAACTTGGCCAAATCGTAGTTGAGGGAACCGGTAGTTTTGATGCGGAGGTTGCTTGAACAAGTCGGATTGACATCCATTTGTGGATAACGAGGCTACGACCACTACACCAAGGGCCGAAATAAACGGATAATGTGAAAGGAGATAAGTGGTGACCTCAAACGAAGGAAAAGGGGATAAAATGAAGAGGAATGAAAAGGATCTAAAATCATTGACTGCGACATTTTGCCATCAGTTTCCTTTCCACATAGAATTCAGTCTTGTGAGTATGCTAGATGTAGAAGACTGAAACGCTTATTTCACAGAAGATATAAATGAGAAATTAACCTTGCTTTGAGAAGGTCGATCTGTCCTGTATATATGGCGCTTTTCAATTCATCTCCCCAAGCATCGAATGCTTTTTCGTCGGCCACCTTTTGGCAGTTACCGTATGCCACTTGCATGAATTCGGAGAGAAACGGTAGGCAACCTGTAATAACCACTCTTGAGTGAAGAGATGAAAATGGGAAAAATTGAAAAATATTTGTTGAGGTGAAGATGTAGACGTTCAATACATTAAAAAGAGTATGGCTTTTAGAGTCCATCAATTCCATAGGCTTGTACCATGTCATACCTTCAACTTCATTAAGCATGGTGAATGAATGCCCACAGAGTGAATTACGGTGACCTGTAGCCTGCCCGCTTATCAGGTCAGCTATCCTCCCAAACAAGTCCGGTATCAACATGGCGCCCCGGAGGCATGGAAGGCATCGTGAGTCCTGGGCGCGAGATCTAATTAAGGTTTATGTATATATCGCAGGACACATACGTCTATGCCACACGCGCCGATTTTACCGTATTAGTCGACAAGATTGTATTATATATGAAATTACGTGCAAAAATTATGTTATATTGTATATTAAAGAGGTGCTGGAACGCGCTTGTAGTGATGCCGTTGAGCAAGCACAAGACAATGGTTCGATTTTGCCCCAGGTCCACCAAAACCCTCGCCCCACTTCTATGGAGTAAGGAAATTTGTGCCAGATTTGTTCGGGATCAGGTCACTTCCTAAATAGTTATAAGAGACTTGTATAAAATTATGATTTGACTACCGTTACCATAGGTACCATAACTAGGATCACGATCTAAACTGTGTCCAACGAGGTCAAATTAATAATGAGATCATGAGAAGTGTATGATCATTGAAGTATTTTATTCTTCTCTATCACGCTTTTATTCTGTAAAATTTAATTTCACTTGTCTAGTAACATAGTAATACCTGGTCCTTTGCGAAGTCCAAAATTGTTGTTGGCACCGGGAACATAGTCTCTAAGACCACCGAGATCGAAAAGCTCTGTTGAAACAGCGATTTTGAAAGATCATTGGAAGGAAAAAGCCAATAATATTCAATAAAAACGGAACGTCTGATTGGAAAAACCACCTCGTTGTTGTCCACTTTTACCAGCTCTGGTCCCCTCTGAACTCGACTGTTGCGTTGCACATGGAAAATGTCACTAATTGAATTTTTGAAAAACTAAAAATATATTTAAAAACCGACTCTCCTTTAACCTCAGCATGACTAATCAATGTGTATTCTTTCACTGATAGGCTAACACAAGGTTGATAGAAACCTTGTTTAGCTAGCGTTTCGGTGACGTTTCCTTCCTCAGCGCCGGATTGATTCGAATCTATTGCTCACTGATTCTAAGGCTTCTGGTTATAAAAAAGGCAAAGATGCCGAAACGTTAGCCGAATAAAGTTTCATATCAACCTTGTGTTAGCTCATAAGTGAAAGAATTTTCATTTCTTTTTTACTCGATAGGTCATCACAACTTCTGTGCGGATCACAGCACTTCTGGCGTTCGACCCATTATCCTCGCATTCACCGTCCACAATGGTCTTCGAGAATTTCGAGTGTTATTTTTCCTGCTTCTTGCGTTTTTCGCTTTCTTTTTCAATGTCGTAGAATGCAGGTCAAATCGATTTTCTTGAAATCTTGGAGATAGCCGGGCTAAGGTGTTCTCACGTGCATTGGAGGATGGCGTCGCAAGGGGTCGAACCAACTCCTTGCTTCCTGATGGACTGCATCACTCACCACTCTGCTGTTTCCTCTGCCATCAATGAAAGAATCACTTGCATCACCTGTCGTTCCGTTGATCGTCGAATGACTCGAGAGAGGTTTTCTTTGTCGCGCGCAAGAGTAGTCTAGCGGGTTCTGTTCGATGTAAAGACTCGATGGGCATCATATCTTCCTCCTAGAGTTTTTGCCAAGAACTCTGACCATTGCGTAGGTGGTCTTCCAACAGAACGTTTGAGATCCCGAGGAATCCAGACACTAACAGTTCATGTCCATCGCCTTTCGTTCATATGCATTGGGTGTCGGCCCATCTTATCTTCGACAGTTTGTGTATAGAACAGCGTTTTAGATCGTTGACGCAGGTCTGAGATTTGGATTCCTTTCATTACTTTTGTGACGCGGAATACTCCAAGCATCGTCCTTTCGACTGCGCGTTCAATAACGCTGAGTGATCCAATACTATGCTTGCACAGCGACCAGGCTTCTGACGCACACGTCAAGCCAGGAAGAATTCCTGAGTCGGAAATATGGGCACGGAATCTGGTGTCTTTTGGTCTCCCACTATATTTTAATGCTTCTGAAAGCTCTCCAAGCCGTTCGCTTCCTCCTGCTCAACTATGAAGCTAAGTCGTCCATGTTGATTTCACGACCCACATAAGCGTAACTGCAGCCCTACGAGTTATTCATTCCCTTGAGCGTGAATGAGGTATACGTAACCAATCCGTTCCTTATGAACATTGTTTCTGTGAGATTTAGTCGAAGACCATTCTTGTAGTAATTTCCACTGCAAGTTTTCTAATAACCATTGGCACTGATCGAATAATTCATCGTTCACCGTTTCCTTGACGAGAAAACCCGAGCTTGTTGCTTCATTCTTTATTTATGGACAAACTGAAGTATTGGAGGATTTTGTCTTCTTCAAAGCCTGGACTGGCTGATACGAGAAGACGTCACCCATTCGACGCCGCCTCTGACACCGGAAATAAACTGTTCCTAGGAACAGCGACATTAGAGGAGTCGCCGATATCGATATTTTCGTCAACACGTGTTTGGCTATGGAGATTGATTCATACGAACAACTAATGACTTGAATAGCACGTTAACGATTGAAAGGATGTGGATCAATACAGGCTTTAAAAATCTTTGTCGTCTACGCAGGGACACCAAGCTATGACGAAGACGAAGTCGAAACAATCTAAATCGACTTGGAGAAGTTCTACGGAGAAGACCATACATTCTTTGAGGTGATTATTGGAGATCTTATCGCTAAGACTTGACCCAGAGTAGCATCTGAAGAGCATCAAATTGGGACCCACGCATTAGAATGCAGGGATCAGGATGAGCGGCTCTTTAAATTTATCATGATGATTAAGACCATTTATGGTAACTCGAAAATCCAGAAGCTCCGCTCCTAACACCTGACGTAGGAGCCTCCCAAAGCAGAGCTCCATAACGAAGTATATCACGTCATAGTAAATCAAAGGTTTTGATTAATCGATGGTGCCACAGTCCCAAGGTTCTATGTGGGATCGGATCATCGCCTCATTCGTTCAAGATTTTAATTCCCGCGGAAAGGAGAAAAAGCCGCTGAATTCAAAGAACGAGGTGCTCAAAACCACCATGAACTGGGCTTTATGCAGTTCACCAGTCGGTTGGTGGAAATATGCCATTCTCGATAATATCGACAAAGTAGACGATCGGCTCATTCAACATCCTCGCGTTAGCGCTGCAAAGTCTGAGAGTTTAAAAGTCTCCAAGAGACGCCTCTCTCCGGAAACACTTCAGCTGCTATGTCAAAGTGAAATCGCACGAGCTACAAGCAAACGCCAACTCATGTCCGAACCTGCAAAACAATGCAGGTATACCATAAAAGAAGATTCTAAAGTGAGAAGAACAGCACGTATGGTTGAAGATGCAGAGGCTGGGAAAAGAACTCGTAACGTCCACCGAGAATTCGACAACTACCAAAAGTGCTAAACCAGGAAGTACGACTGCTTTCTAGTTTGGAGTTCCAAGTTTTGAGTTTCGAGAGCCGTCTTTTGGAGTTTTCGTGAGTAAAGGTTTCAATTTCTTTTTCGTCATAGCTTAATTTTAGTGCGTAGACGACGAATATTGTCAAAGCCAGTATTGATGCACATATTTTCAATCGTAAACGTCCTATTCGGGTTGTTCGTTGTTCGAATGAATCAATCGTGATGGACAAACTCGTGTTGACGAAAACGCCGATCCCTACGACATCTCTGCTATCATGTATTCCGAGGAACAGCTTATCTCCGGTGTCATAGATGGCGTCGAATGGGTGGCGTCTTCTCGTCTCAGCCAGTCCGATGACGTCTCCTTATCCTTCTTGCCTGCATGATGAAGTCTTCTATGGAGGACAGGCAGCCTGTAACGGCCCTGAAATTGTAGCAGCCTCTCCATAGTCATACTACCAACACTGCTGAATCGCGTGTACGTAACGCTTGATGCCCAAGTATAGTTTGCTGAGCTCTGAACGTGCGGAATGAGCCTACACAGGAGTAAGTTGCCACTCTCCCGCAAAGTAGGTGAGGATGTTATTTGTTGTAGCCGACTCTTAACCGCCTCCCATACACTTCGCTGTTACTTTATCGCAGACTTTCTTGGCTGAAGTGACCCGTAGAATACAATCCGCATAAGTCATAAAGCACACACACACACACGCATGCATGAATATGCTCTCGTGAATACACAAGGTATGTGCGAAATTGGCCCAGCAGAAACAGAGTTCATCCTTTGGAACCACTTCCGTCTCAGGAAAACAAAAGTCGCTTCTGCTCAGCGACTGAGCCTCTATCCGTCACCTGAGGAAGCGCCACGTTGTCTCTTGACCAACCGGCATGTGACCCCTTCATGAAGGAAATCCATGATAATCGCTACATTAAGGTCTAGGATAACAAATGGACCTGTAAAGTCATAGGTGCAAAATACTTTTGCTGAAAGAAGTGGCAAAATCTGAAATATTCCTGATACCTTGTAGGAAGGTGGACGCGAGTCTGAATAGAGGATTTTGTTCCAATGAGAATGGTTTGGATATGACGGGCGATGGAAGATTAACAATACCGCCAACGGACTAGAATTTCTTGCAACCAAAATGGTTAAATATTACGGTTAGATAACTTCAATAAAAACAAAAAATGGTAATATGTGTTCTCCGATGATCGATATCTTAGGCATTCAATTTGATCGAGTATCGCAGAGGCGATGGCGAAACATTTGTTCTACGCAATAGCTTACTGGTGTCTATTGATGTAAGCAATCAGTGTTTTTATGCTCTCACATAAATCTGGTAGCAATTTGCCGACTGCAGAGGGATAAAAAGCTTGACTTGCGCTGCGAGCGGGATCGAACCGACGACCACGTGTAAGAACGGCACCTCTAACCACTACACTATATGTGTTAAGTTCAAAAGCCTGATGTGAACATAAAAGACCTGTTCTCTTTTTTGAATTTGAAAACCAGTTCTTGGTGGTTACACGAAAATGAAACATGAAATTCATGAAGTAAGTACCGTAATGAGTGCAGAGGAAGTAAACGAGACAAAAAGTGAAATTTTCTAACTTAGTCCATTTTGGCAAAGGAATCTTTCCTAGAATTTGTGTCAACAGTAAGATGCCCCAAATTTTTAGCAGTACTCCCCGAAAGAAAACCGGCCTCACCAGCAGGGTTGCATCCGGTTTTGTGCTAATGGAATGCATCCGGTTTGGTGCCAGTGGAACGCCAAATGTTGTAGAAAAGCATTCCGCGTTTTTCCCTTAGTATGGTGGCCCAGTTTCGAATGTCCGGTTTTCCAACATGAGGGAAATCAGACGTTTTTCAGTTTAGTCAACAAATGCTTTTGTTTACTTCATGAGTGATTGACTACATATCGTTTTAAACATCAGAATACTTTGAGTCGCCATAGTTGATTGCACAATTTTTGATTGAGTGCTTTCTACAAGGGTTGATGTTTTCGCTTTGGTTACTTTTTATCAAAGTTTCAGAATTGTACACCGGGTAAGAGTATACAGGTTTTCAAGAAAGTGAGGACACCGAAGGGTTAGCTAATGAGAATTAGGAAAGGTGTTACAACCATGCGTCGTCAGCGCAAAGACAGTCTACACACGTTCTTATCTGTTCTTCTAAATGAATCATCAAAGTTGAAATGAATCTTGAAAGTTGCTCGTTTCTATTTCATGACTGGAAAAAACGTGATATATGGTGAATAATTGAACGAACTATTCTTTTTTGTTAAGCAGGTATTTATTTGGTGATCTTTTTTCTCGGGTTTGTTTTCTTGTGAGATTTGAGACATTTAGAAATCTTCGTGAAAACAACGTGGGATCTCAAAGAGTGTTGCTAATGTTGAGAAGTTCAAGACATCTTTCAAGTGGTCGTATAGTAAACTGGCTGTTTGAAAACTAGCAGTTAAGTTAGGAGTTTAGAACAGGACAACTCCCTTTCGGCTTAAGCAGCTAAGAGAATAGTCAGAAAACTTCTTGCAGCTACTAATTTATCTCAATGCAGGTATAAATTGCTGCACTAGGAAATGAACAACTTGTTGCTTACTTAAAGTAGCAGAGAAAAACCCTTTAATAAAGTTTTCACTTGTGGTAAAAATCAGTACTCCACGTGCTTAGCTTGGTGTTTGGATGTTTATGAACAGTAATGATATATCACAAGGCGAATTTGCAACCTTGAAGGATGAAGTTCTCCTACTCGGTGGTTGGTGGTCGGTGTCCTCAATTAAAGGTTAAAAGGGTAAAGCTCTCGGCCCTGATTAATCCCTGAGGGATGCGCCATGCATTCGACTTCAATAAGCATAGTTTGGAGGTGATTGGATGCATATCTGGCCTTTACAATGACTCGCGTCGGCCTACCGATGTATCGAGCTCTTGCTGCTATCCTCCCAGACAAGTTTAGTACCAGTTGCCGTTGCCGAACCCGGAGGAATGGAAAGTTTGGTGGGCCAGTTGAGCGGGGATCGATCCCATGTGAGTATTACGCTTCCCACCACTGCACCACACGCGCCCATTACGGGTTTTTAAATGTAGATAAAAATGCATCCTTTTCTGTCTCAGCAATCGCCGAGTATAACAACCTCGCGATTGTTGAGACAAAAAACGACGCATTTATAATCCAATGCCGAGGTTAATAGAAAGTTAATCCGGGGAACTGATACAATAGGTGGAAATATGCCACCCAAACAGCATTGTACAAACATCAGAGCAATGATTGCAATATTGATCGAAGGAACGGTTGTCATTACTCGATCAGATTGATCCTATTCTGCAGCATGAAAATTGGTTCCCTAAAATTTCACAGAACAAACGACTTCGAGTATGGAGCTTTTCCTATCTGCGCGCCTCATCATGTTTATCACAAATAAATGGGGTAGAACTTCTTCAAGGAACCCGAGATCCTTGTGGGAGAGCATTCGCCAATTAAAAGACAGTTAACCCAATTTAACCTACAATATTGTGGGGTTAAAATAATAATAATAATCATAATGCTAACTTTTTACTTACTGTCTATTATTATTTTTCACGGCAGGGTATGAAGTGAAGTGCAACCACTATGAACTAACCTTAACATGATTTGGCTGTGTTGATTCTATTGAGTTCTCCAAGTACGTCGGTACACCAATTTCAACTTTAGGAGCATAGCGAACTTTTGAAAATGAGATAGTGGGAGCTAAAACACGGGTTTGTTTATTCTATACGGTTAAAATTTGAAAAAATGGCGTTCAGTTCTTCAAAAACATTTATATGAGCATCTCAAGCCGACTATTTTTAAGATTAGATGTCCCGAGAATAGAAGGCAGGAAATATTAAACGGAAACAAGGAACAATCATGTATTTGCCGTAGGGCGAGGGCAAATTCGGAAGGTGGCTTCATTGTCTCTCTTGTGAGGATCAACGATGAGTCCAACACTCCCCAACCTCCAGTCTAACAGCAGAGCTCAGTGCGCTTTATTAGTGTCCACCTTCTCAATATAAATGGCAAAAAGGCAAAAATAAAAGTCTCTCACGAAAAACGTGATGTTGTTTGCGTTCCCAACAGAGCTAAGCTCCTTGGATTGGTCGAGAGCATCAAAGGAACGGAGGGAGACCTTATACCTCTCGGCTCGAGTGACTTGACGATTTAAGGGATTATAGTTGATGCACGGAAATGTGGGAGGAAATTTAGGAATGTCAGTAGGTTTAAAATCGAGAGAAATAAAAACTCACATTGTGGTAAAGGCTTTATTGGCTTGATATTAAGTGATCGAGCACCTAAAGTATGTAAAATGCATTTGCAAGTAGATACATTAACATACATATTCACAGACGACAGGGCGCGTATGGCGTAGTGGTTGGAGAAGTCAGTAACGCACGCGTGGAATCGATCCCCGCGCCTATGGCCCACCAAGCCTTCCATCCTCCGGGGCCAGCAAATAGGTACCAGACTTGTCTGTGAGGTTAGCAGCACTACTGGCTCGATGAATCGGTGGACTACGAGCATTCAGTCACCTCCAAACTATACTTGATGAAGTCGAATGCATGGCGCATCGCTCAGGGATTGATCTTGAGCTTTATCCTTTTAGTTTTATTCACAGACGAATAGAAAAGTTGTTATGCTGTTAAGACATGGAAAACCTTTTCGGTGAAGAATGTCCGTTTTAACATGAATAAACTAGACGGTCCGTGTGGAATTTAGTCACAGTGTAATTGTAATATGCCATTTACCATAAAGTCAGTAAAACGTCGAACGAATGTGATTGGTTTGAAGGGATGACGAACGATCCGGACTACACCACTTCTGATTTCTCTGGAAGACTTCCATTCGAATAAGTCGATGGTCAACCAATGAAGATATAACAAGTGAGAGGATAACGAAACAAAGGAAAATGAATGGTTCTGCCAGCAGTCAGAACTGGTACTCGTTCAGTCGAACGTTTTGCTTATGGGGTAAAGAGATTACTGGACAAAAGAATGCCTAGTTTTCACATCTGGCGCAAATCCTAGCATTTCATGGGTTCGTTTCATTGCCTTGAAATCACCCCAAAAACTGCAACTAATAATTTTCGTATTTTTATTGATGCGTTGCGTGCTAATCAAGCGTGATTTATGTTATCATTTCAAGGTGGCTCATTTAGAACATTCCCAGATGTTCATCACTGGTAGTCGTCAAGCTTTGTTGATTTCTGTAAAGATTATCCTTTAGAGGTGTGTTCCTCTTCTCTCTCGAATCCTTTTCACCATTTTAGAAGATACTTTAATTCTCTGGAAATTCTGGCTTCTCGACGCGAACGAACCCAGCGATTATTTGCCGGACCGTGCGTGGACGGTGTAAGGAGAATTAAGACGATGTGCCAGAGACATTTAAGCTCACCATTGTCAGAAGATAGAAAGCGCTTCGATTTAAGGGATAAAGCATAAAACTCTCGGCTTTGATCAATCGCTAAGAAATGCGCCTTGTATTCGCCATTATTCATTAAACATCGTTCGGAGGTTATTGAATGCATATTTGGCCTTTACAATGACTCGCGGTGGGCTACAGATGTATCGAGCCACTGCTGCTATCCTCCCAGACAAGTCTGGTACCAATTTGCCTATTGCGGAAAGATGGAAGACTTGGTGGGCCAGGGGGCTGGCATCAATCCCATTTGTGTTGCAGGGGGTCTCCGATCACTGCGCCATACGCCCAACTTTATTATTTCATTGATTTAATATTATCTATTGCTTTTACATGATTCATCTTTCACATCTACTGAGCCGACGCCAGCACTTCTCGCATTCGATTCTTTCCCTCATATCCGTCATCTAACAAGGTCTTCCAACTTCTTACATGTGGCTTTGGCTGCTGCTTGAGGATTTTCCTTCCGTCACGAATGTCGTTGAATGCTGATCAAGTTGATTCTCTCTGAATCCTGAGATAGGTGCGCTAGAGCCTTCCCAATTGGAGTGGAGAGAGTGAATTTTCCCTAGACATGCCCGGTATCACTTTCCCGATCGATTCCAGAGCAATAAGAGGATTAGTGAGCCCGGAGCGAAATCGTAGCAGTACAGTGCTCGTGATGATCGACATCACTAACACTATGATAACCAGCCCCTAGTATCATATATTATAAACGTATGTTTAACGAATTTGTAAAATTTGGTGCGAAAATCTCGGTATGGGAAAAACAACTTCCTTATTGCATTTCTACTGCACTGTCTCATATTGAAATGAACGACAAAAGAAGTAAAATATGGAATAAAACAATGCAGAAACAAAACGAAAGGCGTAAAAGTGTAATAAAAATATAAATTAAGAAAAAATACACGAAGAAAGTCTCTGGGTTTTGTTCTTGCAAATATAGATGTTGAAAAAATTGAGTATTTCAATCTAAAATAAACGTCTACATCTTCACAAGTGGAAAACATTCTGTTTGTAAGTGTGATTTTTTCAAGTGTAAGTAGACCATTTTTTATAGGACCCGTCATCACGTTGTCCGGATCGCAGCAATCCTCACATTCAGTTCATTTCCTCGCATACGTCACCCACGAAGGTCTTGCAACTTTTACGTGTGACTTCGGCTGCTGCTTGAGGATTTTCATTTTATCTTGAATGATTTAGAATGGTGGTCGAATCGTTTTTCACTGGAGTCCTGAGATAGCTGGGCTGGAGCGTTTCCAAGTAGATTGCAGAAAGTGATTTTTCCCGACTCCGGAAGGATGAGAGGCCTGGTGAGCCTGGAGAGAGGTCGAACCAGCACCGTGTTCGTGATGACCGGCATCATTAACACTGTGCTAACCCCTGTTAATAGAAATAGTTATTGAAGTCTAATTGAAGAGTGGAGTAGCAACAATTTTCTCATCTGACCCATCTTCACAGGTTTTTCTGATGCAAGCAGTTTCGTTTCGTTGTTTTGACTTCGTCTTCTTCATGAATGTCGTCGAATGCTGGTTGAATTGATTTCCATGGAATTGTGGGTTAGAAGAGCTCAGGTCTCCAGCATAAGTGGTCGTTGGCATTCGTGGATAGGAGTGGACTTTGTCCAGAAACCAGAAGAATGAGTGGCCCTGCTGGCTCGATTTGGAGTCGAAACAGAGATCACGTCCATGTTGGACGACATATCTAACCATCGCGCTATCTCCGCCTTTATTTATATTAGCATGCTAAATAATGTTAAACGCTAATGAGCTCGATATGATTAACGGCACTTTTGTGAAACCATGAAGCATCGGAAAGAATCTGTAAGTAAATGAAATACGAAGCACCAAACGATTAAAAACCTTCATGAAACGGCGGGACTGAAGTTAGGTCGCTGATTGTCGTCGTTAATAACGTTGACGTTGTAGAGGAAATGGCATCTGTACCAGATGTAGTGTGTTCAAGTGGAGCAAACGCCTTCAGAAACGACATTCGTGATTGAGTGGTGATATCGGATACGGCTAAAAGTCGTGAAACATATCGTCCATAGGTGTTTTTAAGAGAACACATGATGATGCAGAAAAAACTCTTATTCAAGAGGATAGGTTATTAACTGGTCATATTAGATTTACACAAGAATTAAGACCTTATTTTTTTATAAAGTCTATACTTCATAATGCCTTAGTAACAGTTATTGCTTTGCGATCGGACACTCACCTTGTCCAAGTATTTCAGATGGTCGCGCTTCACCTAGCGGGATTTCTCGTGGCTCTTCTACTGTTTTACTGAAACGAAACGCTTGTATTTTATCCATAAACTGGAATACCGACATGCCCATAAAGGATAAAAAAAAGGGTAAAGCTGTAGGCGTTGATCAATCCCTGAGGGACGCGCCATGCATTAAGTATCGTTGGAGGTTATTGAATGCGTGTCTGGCCTTTACAATGACTCGTGGTGGCCTACCGACATATCGAGCCAGTGCTGCTATCCTCCCAGACAAGTCTGGCACCAATTTGCCGACCCCGGAGGGATGGGAGGCTTAGTGAGCCATGGGCGCGGGGATCGATTCCCCGTGTGTCGCAGTGGCACCTCCAACCACTGCGCCACACGAGCCCTTAACATGCCCATATACTAGAAGAAATCAATATCTCGATCAATTTTGCATAAATTTAGTGCGAACATAGGTAACTTATATTACCACATCATTTTCGTGAAACCTCCCTATTGTTAGCACTCAGGGTCAACTTGAGTTGATTTCAATTCATGTAGTGCAGAAATAACGGCCACCTTCAACTTTATATTAGTATACCTCAGTTTGAAGCAAGTATTAGTTATTGCAATAGAAGAAATCTGAATCCATTATTCTTCTCCTACGGGAATTATGATCTTCTGCTTTAATTTTGATTTTCTCGGGCCGAGCAAGAGTATTTTATGCAATTCGATTTTTTTCCTGCGAGTTTCGTATTTGAAAGTAAAGGTAATTTCGTTTATTAGAACATGGTGGTGTCCAATACGCACTCTTGATATTAGTTTGTTAAGAATTTTGAAACTTTAAATTTCGTCTTCACTTCCTTTGGAGCTCTCGATTCCAGGTAAAATTATAGGACAAATAGCGCTTCCGAAGAAGCATACTTGATAGATACGATAAGCCTATCACTTTTCCAACTCGTCGGATATTCCAGTTATCCAAAAATTGTTAGCAGTTTGCAAGAAACTAGTTTCTGAGCCTATGCGTTCACGTTAAAACAATGACAAAAAAACAAAGATCGATTGATTGTTATATAGTGGATTTTTGGATTTTTCGGTGATTTTTGTTCATTTCCCAGGAAAATGACGAAATCTTTATGGATCTTCAGCAGACAAGTTCGATTATGAGCTGCGATTATAAGCCGATGAAATCGAATCGAAAATGAAGCAACCACACCATCGTTGAGATAAGTCGAATCCAGAAATCGAAAGTGTTCGCAGAGGAAAACGCAACAGAATGTTAATAAGAAGAAAGGCGTGTTTTATAAAAGGAATGTTCCTTTTTGTTAATAAAGGAGAAAGTTCTCATTTGTTATATGAGGCCGTCTTTCACAATATAGAGGATAAAACGAAGAAGCGGAAAATGATCGGGGAAATAAGTTCCATGTAACGTTTATATGTATAATCTTAGTATAATTGGGAACTAGTAGAACCTTTAGAGAATGAATTGCTACTCATTTAAAATTTGGAAACTGTTAGCGTCAGTTGTATTCAATTCTATCTAACCTTCCACATGTTTTCCTACTATTCCTCGAAAGTTCTATCTTACCTAAAGGTTGTTCCTGCCTATCGAACTCCGATGCTCAGTTCTCTTTAAAAAAATTAACTGTAATGTGTAACTCATATCGAGAAGAAGTTATACAACTTCAGAAGTCGAGCTAAGAATACATCTTTGAATTATAAAGATTGAAAGGTTACCCATGGCCGCGTTCTCGCCAAAAGTACTGAAAAAGGTCGTAGTATCAAAACACATAGTGTTCGTGTGATGTGAACGAGCATTTCTGACTTCAAGAGAAGGGAAACGAAATTTGGCTGTACCCACTCAAATTAATGCTAAATTTACAAATAATATTAGTAGACAAAAACCAGTCAGCGATTTTGAAATTATCTGATGGGCAACTATGCGAAGGAGCGCGTATAGCGCAGTGGGTGGAGTTACTCTGGCTAAACACATTGTCTTTGTTGGATTCCGCACCTCGGGCTTACCAAACCTTCGGTCTCTCAAGGGTAAGCAAATTGACCGCACACTTATTTGGAAGCATACCAGTATTGACGTGACACGTCAGTAGACCGCTTTAAGTCACAGCGTTGAGGAAACATATTCAGTTACCATCATGACGCTAAGAGTGAAGTCGGATGCGTGGGCGCTTCCCCCAGAGATAGATCAACACCGAGAATTTTATCCTTCTAACTACAAAGCATTAGATAAAAGGAAAAAAAGAAAAAAGAGAAGGTGTAGTATTGTCATAGCGAGAGAAAGGAGCACTCGGTGCTTTTGTTCAGTTGATAAAACTCGAAACTTAGCAGTAGAAACACCCACGCAACATCCTTTTCATTTTTGGCTATCGAACGAGCTGCTAAACTGGATAACTCGACAGCAAGGTCCGTCATTCGATGCACATTATCCGGATGTAAAAATCCCATCAACGGTGAAAGAGTCATCTGAAATCGAAAACACAAAATATACGTGTCGTGAACGAGTTGTCGCTGGGCTGTCTGGATGTTGCTAGATGTGAAACCTGAAGCAGAGCCGCATCATGCATGTTTTAAAGAGAAAACCCGTATTGAAACATTCATCGGGGTGGTACTTAAACAACTAAAAAAAGCGATAAGAATGTAGTGTCTTTCGTGTAAGAAACATCTCTTCACGCTATAAAGTAAGTAATGAAATGGCTTCGCGAGATCTCAAGAATTTCACATGAACGCTTTTGACGCTGATCATTAGCCAGTCTATCTTCTTCTATTTTTTATTGTTTTATTATTACTGTTTTAAAATCTCTTTCAAAAGTGCTAGTTTTTTGAAATTCTTACTGTCTATACCACTGCGACATTTTCTATGGATTTATCCTGGAACGGAGTTACGTTACGGTATGGATGCCCGATTATATGGAAAATTCGTGGATCTACAAAAGTTAGTAGTGTGAGGTCAAGGAAGAAGAAAAAGTAGCTGCTGCTGTTTTAATTGCTACTTGTAACTTATGGGTGTACTGGTCCATTCTTTAAATGCAGATAGATTACTAGCAATTGTAAAACAATCATCACCTGATCCGACTTAAATTACCAGCTTAGGTTATAATTCAAGAATTACTGGGTCCAACCCCTATTAACTAAACCTTAACATTTTTTTGCCAAAAAAGAATATAGGATGTTCAGCTCAAACATCAAATTTTGCCTTTTCCATGTCATTGTAGCAAATTGGATGTGAACTCAAAGTGCTGCAAAACTGACTTTCTTCCATCTTCACAAACGATCTCTGATTGAATAAACAAGAAAGCAAGACTATAATTTAGCACATAGTTTGTTTTTTACAAATAGTTTTTTTTTAGAAAAACGCTCTAATTGTTTGCATTTCACTTAGGCCATAAATTCTCATGATCATGATGATTCACTGTGAACGAGGTCAGTGTGATCGGGGCAGTGAAAGGCACATTCAAGTACAGTTGAGGCTTATCGTCGTTATTACGTGAGGCCTAACAAGTAGTCACCTGAGAGTTGATGATGATAGGTAGGAGAATGACGATAAGGTTGTAGAATAACATCTAGCTGAATTTGTGAGAACTGAAGCAAATGAGGATGGATATACGGTCACGCCTCCACTATGTTCGCTGTGATGTAGCCAGCCATGCAAAGCCTCCGACCAGCGCTTATACCGCCACGATCGACCCCAATCCAATTCCATACACAACCAATCACAAAAGCCGAAAATAACTATGGACCGAGATTCGTCAAATAAAACATCGTAAACTGATGTACTGGATCAATAAAAGGTTCGAAGAACTGTAAAAAAAACTTTAGAAAGTTGGCTAATAGAGGCCCGCTGATGTGTCAGACAAATCCTGCACCAATTCGGCGATCCCAGAGAAAGTGGAGGACTTCGTCAGCCTGAAGATGGAACCAACTATTATTTGGGTAAGTGGTCCAAAGCACCGCTAGCCGTTACGCCGCATGCGCACCTAATTTAGAAGTAATCAAAGAGACCTTCGCTGATCGTTACATATATATATATATATATATATATATGTATTAGTGTTATATTGAACTGCCTGAACAAGTTTTTTTCTGAATTTCTTAGTTTTCTTAGTTTAGCCTCTAAAATACATTAAATGTTGTGCGAAAAGCCTAACACGATGATCATTTCTCGCTGGCCAGTTCGACATAGCACCCATCTGAAACGAGTCCCTTTGCCGTTCCAAAAGGTCTATCTATTGATAGATCAATAACATTATCATATTTCATGGACAACGTGTTGATCGATTGGTTACTATGCTTTTACGAATTATTCGCTGTAAACTGATACGAAGTTGTGAATACAAAGTTTCGTTCACAATTGCTAACCTTTCGGGAGTGTGGACATTTCATGTTCGCTGGGGCCATTTTTTCCATCGGTCATTCATTCTTTTTTTCAGAAATGAAGACCAGATACACAGAAAGGACTGGTTATGTAGCGAATTATAAATCATCAACTAAACCCTGTAGGTAATAGTGTAGATGAAATTCCCATTCACCATCCCAATAAGCCGACAGATACTAAACGAATATCGCCTCGGACCCTTCTCTGAAGACAGTACATGTGGAAAAAACTTTGTTTTTTATTACGGTGTAAGCTTTATGACACAGCACCAACACAGATGCTCTACCATAGTGATTATTCGTAACGCAAAGGCATAGGAGAACGTCTGAGCAAATCCATTCCGAGCTGGAGTAACAAGTGGAAAGATCAGCTGTTCTTTATTAACAGCAACACTTTCTGAATATCTTTATTATGAAATGTCCCGAGGTAGCACCAGCGGTTAATAATCACACCAAAGAAGACCAGTGGAGAGATCGAAGAGGAAATCGCATATAAAAGTCAACGATCGGTTTTCAGGCTTTGTCTACCTCCTTTAGACAAGAGTAGTTTGGAATTCTGATGGCTTCCGTCGCTCTGTGGATTATATTCAGTGCCATAATGAGCACAGAGATGGATATGACCTTGTTCGGTAATAGATGTTGTCGACGATGTTATAAATAATAGTGTACCGGGTAGCTGACCGGCTTTTGCTTCGTGTAAAACTGGTTCTCTACGAATTTATCGAACAATGAGATTCACAAACATGTCGAAAGATAGATATCTCTGGAAAAATCACGCTTCGACATTGCTCGGAGTTGATTCTCATTTTTGGAAATCGCGCATAGCATAATCGGCAGAATTAACAACGTTGCGTAGCAAGTACAAATAATAACTAATTCTTAGTATTATATTCGAGTGTAGCACAGCGGTTAGAAGTGTTATGAAGCACTCACGTACTCGCTGTTTCAATCTCTCACCAAAGCTAATCAAACCCTCCGTCTCTTAGGGGTGTCAACGAATTGCAACCAAACTTACCTGGGAGGACAAAAACACTGGCTTCATACAGACCCTAGCCAGTCACACATGGATTCATTCACCACAGCTGTGAATGGAGTTGAATGCATGGCGTCTCCCTCAAGGATAGATCAAGGCAAGACCTTTAGTCCTTTAATTGTGAGAAAAGTGGTAAATTCAAATCATACAAGGAAATATCTTTCAAGGAAAACGAAAAGTAAAATGAGCATCACTGCACTGCACGTCTATTATCTTTAAAAACTCTGAATTGACACCAATGCGTACTAACAATTGCAAACAAGATTCGGATTTCTAAAATCTTCAACGCTAGAACGGCAGCTGCAAAAGTAAACAATACATTAGGGAACACCAACCTGTTCTGCTTAATAAAATCCTGCTTGTTCAAAATTGCCTTCGTGAATAAAATACGGGCTTTGATACAAAAAGAAAGAAACGAAAAGAAATATGTGCCATAGGCTCCATAAAATCAGAAGCTGATGTTGGTAAAGTAAGGTAATTTGCATCTTCTAAGCAGTGTTCTGTAGATTCTGGTGGTTTTTATAAGCGCGTGTGACGCAGTGGTTAGAGACACCCTGAAATACACAGGGGATCGATCCCGCGCCCCAGACTCACTAAGCCTTCCATCCCATCGAGGTCAGCAAATTAGTACCAGACTCTCTGGAACGAGAACAGCACTGCTCGATACACTGGTAAGCCATCACGAGTTATTGTAAAGACCAGCTATGCATTCAATCACCGATGCTTGACGATGTCGAATAGACGGTGCATCCCTGAAGAATTGATCAACGCTGAGTGATGCATGCTCTTTTATTTTATTTTTTTAGCACTTTAAATGATCGTTTATCATACCTACTGTGCAGATACAGATTCCAGCACTTTTGTATTCGATTCGTTTCCTCGCAACCAACTTCGACAATAGTCTTCGTACATTTCGCGTGTTGTTTCGGCTGCTGCTTGAGGATTTCGTCTTCTTCACGAATGTCATAGAATTCTGGTCGAGTCGATTCTCCTTGAAATCTTGAGGATATCCGAGCTAAGGCGTTCTTACTTAGATTGGAGAAGAGCGTTGGGAGAAGGTCGAACGAGAAAGTTGCTTCCTGGTGGACTGCATAAGTAACCACTGCGCTACACCTCTCATTTTTTTATAGTTGCTATTTACCGCTATCCACTTTACCCCATCCTTTCGAGCCCGAAATAGTTTTGGAACAAAATTGATATTTCAAAAAAGAATCCTGCATAAACTTGTAGCGATAGGACAATGTTCCCTTCATTGCAGCAAGTTGTTTAAGTTCACAACTACTCAAATGCTCCACTTATCAAGGAGTTGTCAACCACTCAGGGGACGTGGTTGGTCCAGATAATGTTCTGGTTCGAAGAAGCTCTTACTTGGATCTAAGACTTACAAGGTTACTAAGGCGGATAAACTTCACAGAAGGAATGACTGTTTCAGAGGATGAAACTCTGTACAAGTCACTGTTGTTCAACATCCATAGGTGTTCACCTGTCGTTGTAAAGCGACAAATCTTAACTAGTAATTATTTGTATGATTACATAAATGAGCAATAGCTACAGTGTTTGATCTTCATGATCCCTTTAGGCCGATAATCGATGAACAGGTCGATGTGACTACAAGGCTACAGGCCGAATGACTACATGCTTAGGAAAATCTGCTCACAGTTTCGTACGATTTTCTAAAATCTCATAATGGTAAACTCGTTATCATGTTATTTTAGTTTACTGTCGTCTATTGCAACTCTGATATTGATTGAGGAAACTTCCCATCGATTGAAAACTGTAACGGAAGGGATCGATAGACGTCTCATCTCTTAGTTTATTTGTTACACTTTGCATTGCTATAGAATATAAATCTGTTTTTCTTCCAATCTTTCCTCTTCTTTGAGATCTATCACCTTAATGCGGCTAAGGTTATCATCAACTGTACTAGTGATATGTAAACTGGAGAGTAAAGGTCATTCAATAGGTAAGCTGTAAAGCTATAAACGACTTCTTTCTGTAAAGAAACGTGAGATTTCCATCCAGAGGACTAGTCGATAGTAAATCCATATAAGGAATTGTGACAGAGTGCCTAGGCCCAAGGCCTTAAATTGTGAGTGAAGGGCGTGTGTGGCGCAGTGGTCAGAGGCGCCCTGCAACACACACGTGGAATCGATCCCCGCGAACATGGGCCACCAAGCCTTCCATCCCTCCAGGATCGGTAAATTGGTACCAGACTTCTCTGGGAGGATAGCAGCACTGGCTCGTCACATCGGTAAGCCACCGCGAGTCATTGTTAAGGCCAGATATGCATTCAATCACCTCCAAATGATGCTTAATTAAGTCGAGTGCATGGCGCATCCCTCAGGGCTTGGTCAACGCAGACAGCTTTATCCTTTTATCTTTTTTAGGGGTGAGTGGCGAGCCTGAAACCAAGCCTATTTTAGAAACTCCGGGAAGAGATTTTCTTGCATCCACATTTAATGAAGTCTATCCTTTGCGAGCGTTATTGATTTTTTTCACTGACCATCAGTCTGGTTGTAGACATCTCATACATTCACTACCTGACTTGCCGACACGGATTACAGTAACCCGTCGCGCGGACGAGTTTACCGTGGACGAGCTCACCGCGGCATCCTACGTGCCGCTAATTTTTTGAATCACCTAATCATTTCGTCAAGACGTCTCGTTAGGAAGTTAAGGTCCGTGTTGGTGGTTTTTCTTATGCTTCCCGGATTGTTCGGGCGGTATTTTTCTTTCGTGTTGTGTCTATGAGTTATTCAAGGAAAGGCGGTCAACTACTCGAAGTTAGATGTGGTTAGACTTAGTCTTCTTATTAGTGATTATGTATTCCTTCTCTTGCCTGGAAGGATTCGCAAATGAATAGAAATTCTTCTAGATGAGCTTGTATTGTGACTCGAGAAATTTACTCGAAGTCGAGTTGTTCCTACTAAATGCTGTGTTTATAACGCTAGTGCTTTGCTAATACTTCAACATAGAGTGACCCTTATGTTGCAGATGCCGACTGGTCAGGATGAGGCTATCGTTTATCTTGAGGAGGAAAAGCTAGCCATCGTCGATTATCCTACCAGTGAGTTTTCTTGACTCCATTAAATTTTCATCCTTATGGGGAAGGGAAGGCATAGGGCCGCGTGTAGCGCAGTGCTTAGAGGTGCCCTGCAATATACGCGGGTTCGATCCTGCGCGCCAAGCTCATCGAACCTTCAATCCTGCCAGGGCCGGCTAATTGATACCAGACCTGTCTGGGAGGATAGTAGCACTGACTTGACACATCGGTAGGCTACCGTTAGTCATCGTACATACATTCAAACCCCTTAAACGATGCTTAACGAAGTCAAATGCATAGCGCATCCCTAAAGGAATTGATCAACACCGGGTGCTTTATTCCTTATCCTTTATTTGATCAGATATCAAGCTCTTCAGTCGGGATAAAGAGTTCTCATGGAATCAATACTCAGCTATTTCATTATATTTGGTTTCATTCTAGCTGTCATCACTTCGCACTGCTACTAGTGCTTTCTCAGGGCTGTGAAAAGTGAGGAAACCATGTTAATATAGTGCCCTTATATAGTATATAATAGTACCTGGTAAACTGCCTGAGTAATCATCTGCGCAAGATTTCATAATTGGAAAGTAGCAATTACGAACAAAAGAACATTGGAACTTATAAGCGGTTGATGAGCCTCGGTTTGCGATATATTCTATGTCGCCTTGGATGTCGGAGTCTTGTGAAGTACGATTGGTCTTACTGCTATGTCCACTATTCTTCGTTATAATGTCGAGAAAGTCGGAACGTTCATTATAATAGATGTGAGGTTCACCCATTGGAGATTCGGAAATACACAATCTTCGATCGGTCCGTCGACTATTGACTGGAATTGTTGCTGCCGTGGAAGTTGTTGTCGTTCGGGAAAATTCGTATCAGAAGGTAGAAAATCTAGCTTTAACACAGATGAACTGCCGGCTCAATGTGGTGAATAAAGACCAAACCTTCTCTGGAAGGCTGTCTCTGGGCAGTAGAGCGAATGGAGTGAGTGATAGGATTCATCTGACATTGGAACGACGAAGAAATGTAAGTTTATCAAGTGTAAAATGTTTTTGTTATCATATTCCAGAGGTGTAGTGACAGAGATACGAATAACAGCGAGGTAGTATAATGACGGTGACATTTTAAGTAACGGGATTTAGGTTTCTTTTTTATCTAACAATGAGCAGTGACATAGCTTGCTGGATGCTGTGATAGTTTCTGATTACACCTGATTAGCGCAGTGACCTTTTGGAGAGATTGTAATTGCCGTTACTCATACCTGAGGTCTAGTATCACTTCGCTCAATTGCTGAGCATGTGGAGAATTAAATAATCTTTAGAATACTTAGCAGATCATTCGTATTATGGCAATGGGTTTTATCGTCGGTGGTTTCTTAGCTCTTGTATCCGAAGTGGATTATTCTAGTTTTGGTAGCTAGAGAATATAGTGAGCATCAAACATTCTCACTGAGACTGAATTCTGAAAACACAGCATAGTAATGTTCGATGAAGTTTTTAATAATGATATTTCTCATCCATATATTGCGAGGTGACATTTATTTTAACCATTAGAACTAAAGCACTAGGTGAATTGAGTCTAAGTAGGGGGATAAAAAAATGCCAAATTCAGTACAATTGATACAGGCAATCTCATGAACGGATTCGACAAGAAGGGATTCTCTCAACTATGGTAATGATGGTAGAAAGAAATATCGTTCGGTCAATAACTAAGGGTTAGTTTATTATCAATATGAAGATGAAGAAGCTCTCGGCGACCCTGAGGGTGTGCCATGTATTCTACTTCATTAAGCATCGTTATAGGTGCATGAATGCATATCTGGCCTTTACAATGACTCGCGATGGCGTACTGATGTATTGAGGCAGTGCTGCTATCCTCCCAGACATGTTTGATACCAATTTGCCGACCTCGGACGAATGAAGGGTTTGGCGAGCCTTGGACGCGGGGATCGATCCCATATGTATTGCAGGGCGCCTCCGAGCACTGCGCTATACGCGTGATTATTAATATACAATTATAAATGTGTGACAGGAATTTCGTTTGCCTTCTCTTGAATGTCCCAACGGTTCACGACATTCGTGGCTTGGAAGTGTTCCTGGGTGTCGGGTTGCGATGTACAGTGGGGATTCGTACCCATAGCAGACTGTCCAAGCTGAGAAGAAGTCCGGCATCTCCCTCAGGAAGCCCAGGTAAGAGTGGACCAATACCAGGATTGGTCACCGTCATGGTACCAAACTGGTCGCATGGTGGCAAATCTCCTTTTGATCCACAAGGGCGGTGACTGCTTGTGGTGGTGACGACCTGAGGTGGACTTTAGCCTAGATGACCTCGGGACTTCAAGAAACCACACTGGCTAAACCAGCAAAAAGAAAAAAATCCGAAAAAATTGAAATTATTCTGGGACCCACATAACCAGTGAGGGCGGGCCATCCAAGTATCCAAGTAAGTTTCTTGGATGTCGGAAGAAAAGGTGAGGTCCATGGTGCGAGTTGTCGCATCGTGCATTGAAAAAACTTATACATAAAGTGGTTTGTAGTCTGTTCGATGTCAATTTCAAGTCGCATTAGGAATACTCACATGTCAGTAATTGTGTAAACATCAATTAGTCATGCGTGTTATCCAGATATAGGATTCCGGGAGAGTGATGCTTATGGGCGGAGCGAACATCACCATGACTAGGAAATTTTTTTCCCGAAATTAGTGGGATCAAAATAGTAGTAAATAACATGCTACGATATACTGGTGTACTTGTTACAGGGCTCGCCTAAGTAGCCCAAAAGACCCTAAAAGTGATTCTTGATTACCGTAACTGGGGAGCATGGTTCCGAACAACGGAATAAGTAGAAGCAACAGGTAGTAAAAGAATGCCTTGTCATTGTTTGCGCAGCGGTTCCCAGTAATGGATCCAGCCTTTGGGTTTTTTTAAAAATTCTTTTACATGTCCGTGCTTCAGAGTCCGGCTCTTGTACTGGTAATCAACAAGAAGATGACGGAAATTCACGGGATTCCGGTATGCTTTAACCAACGTTGAAGTTTCCTGCCGTATAGTTTTAGCGTTTTTTCTACTTACATGAATATTGCTCCTTATTGAGTGCTTTTCAGGAATAGTATCTGATTACGTTAGCCCGTTAAAAGTAGTTGTTGAACCAGTTAAGGCGGGTTTTCTTTTTGAGATAGAACTACGATGTGTTCTCATCTCAAATTAATTTCAGGTCACTGATAGGAAGGCACTAGCCAATAAAACTAACACTGATTCCCATCCTGAGCAGAATTTCCCAAGGTATAGGTTTGTCGTCAAATCTAGCCCATTATTGTCGAGCTGTTATTGTTAAACTAGTGTGCAACAGTCAAAAACCGGGATTCTCTGAATCATACCCAGTAACTCTTAGAACTAATATTAGGTCTGTGTTGCAACCGAAGTTTCTGAAACGGGTACTTTAAATAGAAAGCAATGTTAAATGCGTTTTCCTCCCAACGGTTTGCCGTTTCATCGTGGCTGGGAGGTGTTTCCGGATGTCGGGCTGCGATGTACAACGGGGAGATTCATCCACCCAGCAGGGTCTCCCAGGCTGAAGAGTCCGGTGTTCCCGTCAGGAAGCCCAGCTAAGAGTAAACCAATACCAGAATCGTTCACTGTCCTGGTATTAGACTGGTCGCATGATGGTAAATTACCCTCTGATCAACGAGAGGCGGCGACTGCCTGTGGTGAGGACGACTTGGGGCAGACTTTGGCCAGGGTGTCACTGTGGATTCCAGGAAACTACAATGGCTAAACCAGCAAATCTCCGAAGAATGAAGGTTATGCTGGGGTCCGCACAACCAGTGAAGACGGGCGATTCAAGTATCTAAGTAACTAAGTAAGTATCTAAGTAAGCAACTAAGTGAATGTGTTTTGGTTGAAACAAGATGATGTTTAGTGGTTTTTTTTAGAAACAAGGCCTGTAGAGCCAGGTTTGATCCAAAGACGGAAGAGTATAGATCGACAATTGTACTCTAGTTATCATTGGTCCTTATTTCATTTTTTTGAACAGTCCCATATTTTAGTTCTTATTACTATGACATTCTATTGAAATCTGGTACACACTCTAAAAGCTCATGGCCTTAAACACTGGATATGAACACGAAGCAAGTTTCGCCCTATGGGCTATATGTAGTATTATTTTCCAATAAATATGTTTATAACCTATTTTTAGTAAAGCCACAAAGGCACCAATTGGCTGCTCTCCAGTGACAAGTCGTCGTCCTCCACAGCGCCTTCTCTCATATTCATTACTATCTTCTTATGACGAAGCAGAAGCAAGTGTCGTATCCTTGCCTTTAGAAAGTGTTATTACTACTAATACAAGAGCTGCGCTCTCTTCTTCTTCAACATCGTCGTTTTCAGTGAGTGCACTTTTAGTTAGTTTTCTTCGCATGTTTTTAAATGATGGGTAGACAGTATTGTTGCCATCGAATGTATTGGAAATCTTTGTTTCAGTGTTCAGAAGCAGATATTGTTTGGACACCTCCAAAAGCTACTGTAGCACACCGACGTTCACTAAGTGAGGAAAGGAGGGCACCGACACTGAAGTTTAGGAAACGTTCTACGGAAAGTGTAATGTCAGAGAGTGTAGTCGCAAGAAAGAGGTCTTGTGCTATCCGATGCGATTCCATTCAGGCTAGTGGAAATTTAACTTCTAATAGTTATCGCGTACCGACGATCTTGTTAAATATGAACTTTCTCTCAGTTTTCAAGGGTCGTTTTATGGAAGATGAAATGGTTGGGAAGGTCCAAAAAGTATGGATGTTGTGCTGTGAACACTTTCTCGGGTCCAGTATTTGTCTTGTCTTTAAATCGAATCTGTCCAAGTAAATCATCTTGATACTGCGACACTTTTTTGTCTTTATAAGACAAAGTGCCCCGAGTTCCATAAGACGCTTTACAAACATAAAGAAGGGAACGAGATCCATTCATAAATCACTTCTGACAATGAATTATGTTAGGTTGCCTGGGGAATTATTAAGGCTCCTACATTTGGACTTGACTTTCCTTAGGTAGTCGTGATAACATCTCGATCTGTAGTATCCTTAATTTAAAAACGTGATGTAATCATTTTTGATAGCGCTTTAACATTATCGATTAAAATCCAGTAGAACTGAACGCGACGATTTCCTTGGATACACTTTAAGAAATGTTTTGGTTATTTTACTTTTTTAAAGTTCACAAACGCTTAAAAAGTGTGGTTTAGTAGACTACAAGAGTAGTGAATGGGATGAATGGAAGCAGAATTTCCTATATAAACTAGTAACATGCGCAGTATTTACTACGAAGATGTATGTTCAGACATCCTTTAAGAATGAAGTCGCGCGCTTATTTTGTAAAATTCACAGCAATACTTCTTTCCTTATGGTGTCATAAGTATCTTGGAAGTTGTGGATAACGTCTCTACATGGAGGAATCAGTTTTAATACCGGATCATTCGATAGCAAAAGCGTTCATTTCGGACGAGTTTATTTGTCCGATTTGAATCGTGTCGCGAGTGATGAGCGTAAGGACGATACGAGTATATTTCTGCTGTACTTATGCGAGAAGTGCTACTCATAAGGACGCAAAATTTGGATTGAACTTTAGATGAATACTCAACGTCACCAAAATTATTGTCTATGAAATAGAGGCTATGCATCTATCAGTATCCATATTTGTCAGCAGTTCTCGAGTCGTTAATTTTTGCTAGCGTTTTATAGCAGCCAGCGCAATTTCTCGTGAAGACATAGCTGACTGAAGGTACACTTGCATGCAGTTATCATTGGGAGTCAACGGTATATAAACTTGGAACGTAAACTTATTAGTCGATATTTTGGACGTTCTCGCAGTAGTTGCTCCAATGTTCACCGCACACATCTGAGTAACAAAATGGTACAAGAAGATTATGTAGGTAAATACCCAGTTTTTTCTTCGTTTTCATACGACCCGTCTTCACGTTTACTCTCCGTATCACAGCATTACTCTCATTCGATTCCTCATTCCCTCACTTCCGTCATCCACGAAGGTTTTCTAACTTTTACTTGTGGCTTCGGTTGCTGCTTGAGGGTTTTCAATTCATCTTGAATGTCGTAGAAGGATGGTCAAGTCGATTCTTCCTGGAGTCCAGGGATAGCCAGGCTAGACCGTTCCCATTGGATTTCAGAGAATGATTTTTTTCTCGCACAAGTCTAGTACCAATCTGCCGACTCAGGAGCGATGAAAGACTCGGTGGGACACGAGTGGGAGCGAACCAGCACCGTTCACATGATGACCGGTATCACTACCGCTATGCTATCTTTCCCCTAAACATTCAGTAGGAAAAGTGTATATCTGGACCATATAGAACTAAGAAAATGGACGTATCGCTTACCAATTCTTTGAAATATGGAGAATAAAAGGTCATATGGACGCATGTGCCTGCGAACAGCTTTTCCAAAGTTGTTACGTTCGATAATTAGCGATCTTAATGAATCTACGGAAAGGAGCATCATGCGTTGTAGCTATCGTGATAATAACCTTTCTATCTTTTCATTTTGTTGCGGTTACATGGCTCTGACTCTGTTACGACATCAATCGTATTCTTAATTTCCTGTGGACGACATATTTTAGCAATCGTTTCCACTATATGCCAATAAAATGCGTTTATCCGTGGAGTAGCTTCTCAGCTGAGATATTCGTATACTATTTATTGATGTAATTGGTTCACCTAAAGTTTACAAAGAGCCGTTAGTGTATTGCATTGTCATAAATGTGTATCCGTTTCACTTTACAATTTAAATAACTTTATCCTGTACTTCGGCTTTTTATATGGGGTGTATTACCAGAGAGAGATTTCCTGTCTAAATCTTAGGAGGTGCGCACCAATGCACTCACCTTTTCTTCATCTCTTTTTTCTGCTACAATTCTTATTTTAGAGTGTAACAAGTTCACTAGTCCTATACAATTTGTCTTGTATTTTGTAGGTTGCTTTGACTGGTGAACAGCCATTGTAATTACATTGGAGCGATTAGGATGGCCTCCAGTGACCTCACTTGAGCTCTTAGTACTTGAGTCTCTGAAGTCTGGCAGTTCATCCGAGCGGTCTTCCTACTGCCCATGTTTGTTCGTTTCATTTATAGTCAGATTCCAATCACCGGCCATGAACAGTTCACAAAAATGTACCTGGAAAGTGTATCCAACCAAAATCTGTATTTGCCATTAGAACGATAGCTCAAAGCCCCTTCTAAATTTTTTTAAAGTGTCTAACTCTTTAAGTACATTAGCTATTGAAAGATTTTCCGGAGTTTTCAGGACCGAGTTTCTATTAACCTCGGCATTAAAAAACAACTCGGTACTTCTTGATAAGCACCCACGTGGGTGTTGTTGTTATACTCTATTTTTTCTCTATGTCTAATGTTCCGACTGATTTAATCCTCTTGTCAACGGGAAAAGGTCAAGTTAACTGTAATCTAGGCCCAACGCCTTCATAACTCCAGCAGAAAAAACCCAATGTCTAATTTTCAATCGCGTTGAAACAAAACAGCGTTTTCACACACCCACCGTGTTCTGTCTCTTTTACCGAGTACTCCATGTAAAGAACAACTGTATAGAGCTTGTATAGATGGGTAATAAGCGCCTGTCGAGATGTCAAAATGTTAAAAATGTTGAGATGTGAAATTGAGACATAGTGTGAGATCTCGCGTAATAGTGAGGCTTGGAATTTATCTAAAGTGGTTCGAGGGTTTTACGCACCAAATTTTTAAATTGCTCTGTAAGAGTATTCACATCTAGTTTAAAATCCTCCCAGTTATGTGCCTGTATCCTGTATGTGTCTAGTGGAGTGCTGTGTTTGACTTTAAGTTTCCCAATTAAGTGCTCTGGGAACGAAGAATGGAAGACAAAAACTTTCTGCCATGGTATGTAATTGGTGACAGAAACGTTCTACACCAACATTTTCCGTTCCACAATTCCCTTCACGGATCCTACCATCACCGCTGGAGAAAAACTACTTAGAATTCTTCCATCAGACATTCGAGCTGCAATAGAAGCATGAAAAGAGGCACAGCTCCAGAACCCGATAATATTGCCACCGATTTCCTTAGAGCTGGAAGCTACAATTTACATGTACTCTTCGCAAACCATATGGTATCTATCTTCATACCTGCCTTCGAAAGGAAAAAATCCCGGAGTAGCGGAGGACGTTGTGTACGGTCATCCTGCCCAAGAAAGTTGACCGAAGAGTTCTTCGTATCTGTCGTCCGATATGTTTGTTGAACGTGCTCTACAAGTTCTTCACGAAGATTGTTGTCTCGCGCATATCAAGGACATAGAATGAAGCATAAGCAGTGGAGCAAGCAGGATTTCGACAAGGATTTTGCTGCATGGACCTCATCCAAACCGTGTCCAGTTTTATCGAAATTTGTCGGGAATGCCACCTGCATCTAGTCCTAACCTTTATCGACTATGAAAAAGCGTTTGACAGTATCGAAACGAATGCAATACTATCAGCGGTCGTCGACCAAGGAGTGGACCCATCGTAGAAACAGCATTTCCATCGACCTCTCACCAATACCCACAGGAAAAGGGTGCGAAAAACCGACATAACTCGATTGGAACGAGAAAAGCATATATATTGATGGAAAATTCCTATCAAACCTTCGTTTCGCTGACGACACCGTCATCTCCTCAAGAGGTATCAGCGGAGCAGAGGTGGTAATCAATGAGCTCAACGAATCGGGAAAAAGATCAGACTTCGCATAAATCTTAAGAAGACTCACTTCATGAAAAACCCATGGTGTGAAGGCGAAAAAATTGAATTGGATGGCTCTCTGATTGCGAAGAGCATCTCGTTACGTTTACCTTGGACGATCTTGGATGAACATGGAAAGCAACATGAAGGAGGAACTAGATAGAAGAAGGAGAACAGCTTGGGCCGCATTCGGGCCTCTCAAAGAAACCACCGACGAACTGAATGACCCCAAAATCCGCGCCCATCTTTTCGATTCAACCGTCCTCCCAGCGCTCTGTCATGCTGCAGAGACGTATGCTGGTACTTCAGCCACGTCAAGAACACTGCACGCTACCACTACTCATACAGCGCTTAAACGATGTCTTCTGAAAGAAAACCAGCACTCTCTGTATCTACCCGAAATGCGAATCTCTGATCTTCGAAATCTGTCTGAAAATCTGAAAAGAAATCATCTTCGCGATTCAGGAGAACGGACATCGATAGCGAAGCACACATGGACTGGTCACATAATGAGAAGAACAGACGAGAAATGGACGAAAATAATTATGGAGTGACCTCTACGAGGATGCAGATGTCTCACAGGTTGACCACCTACATGTTGGACCGACGTGTTTCTAACCAAAGTTAAACACTTGTACTTGTAGTTGTAGTTGTTTTACAGACCACGGTATGAGACTCGTACCCGCCATCATTCTCGAATCAAAATGCCGCTATGGACGACGATTGCAAAGAAATAAATGGCAAATGTGCTGGAGTCCACACAACTCGTGAAGGCGGACCTTCCACATAAGTAAGTAGCTAAGTGGTTTTATACGGACGTAGGGTGGTATACACGTTTCGCCTATGTTTTTGACCACTCACGCTCTATAAAACCGTGCCTTAACCTATACAATCACCACCTCTACCGTTAGGCCATATTATGGAATTTTCCGTCATGTATAGACTGTCATACAAACGGTTACGAACTAGCGACCATCTTAAGAGTGTTCGGTGCTATTTCAGCGACATCGATTTCTCTAGACCAGCCTTTTTAAGCAATGTTTTGTAGGTATACTTCCTACTTTGGAAGTGAAGGTAAAGAAATGAAGGTAAATGAAGACAAACGGTACCTTATTCTCTCTAAACTTATCGTTTGTGGACACCATTTTTCCTCTAAGTTTGTTCCAAGAAAATGCCATTTCCTAGCCATTGGAAATGCCATTTTCCCACCAAGTTTTCATTTGCGTACTGGTACCTGTTCGAAACGTGTTTGTCGCAAGCACCCCATTTGTATGTGAACAGTGGAGGAAGTTTATTAATTAGGTATCAGTGATAGAATTCGGTAACAGTGGTTGAATTGCCACCGAACATTAAAATTGCAGCTAGTTCGTAATCGTTTGAATGAGCGTCTAGAAACGATGATTGCAGGCATTCCGCTACGGTGTATTTGGTCTTTTGTGAAACGTACTGGAACTAGTACATTGGCGAAACGGTTGGACCACTCTGCGGTCGTATAAAGAAACGCCCAGTTGGTAAACATTGAAGTTAAACCAAATACTCCATTGCTCACGTATCGAACACAGAGATATAGCGGAAAAGATCCTGAAGTAAAAGTCGTGATCTTCGCACAAGAATGGATAAGGTCAACGCGTAAAACCCTAGGTGCATTCTCGATGAATTCCATGAATGCAAAAATGAACCGCAGTGAGGAATGTCATTCTCACGCGAGATCTCATACAATATCTGGAATTGATATCTAAACGTGAGAGCGGCTCCATGTTAGCTACGTGCGATAGGTCTTCAAATGAATTACTTGAATACTTAGTGGAGAACTCGCAGAAAAGGGTGTGTGTGTCTGAAGAAGCTGTTTTGTTTCTAATGTGACCGAAAATTACATATCGTGTTTTTTCTGTTGAGGTTATGAAGGTGTTGGCCGACTAGATCGCAGTTAACTTGACTTTTCAGCGTTCTGAAGAAGGCGAATTTTGCCGAGAGATTATTTGTGAATAAATAGTATATAATAACAACTTTTTGTGTGCTTATCGTGAATTTAGCGGATTACCTGGAGCTATCAAAAAAGCAACCATGTGTTAAACACATTGTTGTTCATTTTAAATAGTAACTGACAGTTACTCCATTTCAAGTCGTTATGACTAATGACCTCTATCGTATGGATTTGTTGGGTGCACATCACCTCTCATCCGTATCACCCATCGTCCCGCTGATCATCAAGTGACTCGAGCGGACGTGAGTAAATCTACTGTTTTACCCTGGCTCGTGCAAGAGTAGCTAAGTGGGTTCTGTACGCTCTAAAAATCGTTGAGCATAATGCCTTTCTTCTAGGCTTTTCGTGAAGAACTCTGACCATCGGGTCGGTGATCTTTCTGCAGTACGTTCGAGATCCCGAGAAATCAAGTACTAACGGCTGTTGTCCATCGGTTTTCGTTCATACGCATGACGTGTCCGAACCACCATCTTCGAGAGTATGGCGTATAGAATAGCACCTCTGTTTTCTAATTGGTGACGTAAGTCGGAGCTTCGTTGATGCCCTTCCTTTACTTCTTTGACTTGGGATACTTCTAGCATCGTTCTTTCGACTGCGCGTTCGATAACACTGAGTGACCTTTCATACTGCTTACGTGGCGACCAAGTGTCTAACACATACGTTAAGACATCAACTATCGTGGAGTCGGAAAGGTAGGCATGGAGTCGGGTGCTCTTTGTTCTTGGAATTGAAACAAAAATTGGAAATTTTTCAAAAACTGGGGCGATACATAGCAGAACCTATGCGTAGAACATGAAGAATTATGTGCAAAGGAAGGCAAATTTTTAAAGTGGAAAATACAGCTTAATGGTTGAGATCAGTTTATGAGACAAATTCTCCGACGTGGTTGACACGAATAGTAGATCATCAACCAAATGCGAAAATCAAATCGAATCGAAGTTATTTGGGCAGTACTAAGCCCTCTAAAGATTAAGCTTTCCATAGCAGTTGGTATTTGAGATGTAAGGAGAACAAAACAAGATTTTCAACTACTTTTTTTACATGTCGTGATATCACACATTCTTCATATCCCAGCACCTCTTTTATTCACTTCGTCGCTTCGTATTTATCATTTGTGAAGGCCTTATAATTTACGTGTCAGTTCAGCTACCGTTTGAGAATTCTCTTCTTTTTGAATGTCGTTGAAAGCTGGTCGGCTTTATTCTTCCTGGAATTCTGGAACTACCATGCTAATTAGTTCTGAAATTTTCATCACAGCCAATAGCCTGCGTTCGTGGATTATAGGAAGTTCTTTCTAAATAGGTGTAGTACCAATTTCTTGCCTCAGAGGAATGGGAGGCTTAGGCCCTGCGTAGAGTCGAACTATGCGAACTGCCTTGCAACCAACAGCTCTACCACTGCTCTGCCTACACCCAATACCTTGTTTGTTACATGGTAGTTTTGCAAGAAACAATTTAAAATTCGTAAGCATGAAAACTATTGTTATTTCCTATGTAAATTCTGGGAAGGTGTTAGGGCTAAGGAGGACTTTAGGAGGGAGACGAAAATATGATAAGCCTATAGTCTGTCTATATGATCAGACTAAATATTGTTTTTGGAAGTCAAACGATGATAAAGTCTAAAAACACGGAAGATTAACCTGCCCGGGTATCGTTGGAATCTCTGAACTTTGTAGTTTCTGATTATTCTTAGTTCATGTCATTAGTGTATTTTCAAGGAAATGATGTTTCAGAGCGAGATAAACTTGTTGCACGATGAGACTTTCGAGCCAGACGATTATTCACCCAACGTCTCCTACCTAAGTGAGTGCGGCTTATTTGGATCAACCAATCTTTCACGAAGTTTCACGCGCACGCAAAGTACTGGCCAGTTGGAACTGGGAGAATTTCAACAGAAACTACCTAGAGTTAGTCAAGATGTGGTGGGTCATTGTTTTGCAATTTCATTTACCGTTTTTATTCATCTATTATGAGAGAGAAGGTCTTATTTCAAAACAGTCATGAAGCGACCAGTATTAAATTGGTACTTCAAAGTACTTGAGCTCACTCACTTGGATACTTGGATAGCCCGTCCCCACTGGTTGTGCGGGCTCAAAATTTTCACTTTTCCTGGGTTATGCTTGCTTAGTCATTGTGGTTCCCTGGAGTTTCGAAGTCAGCCTGGCCAAAGTCTGCACCAGGTCGTCACCACCACAGGCAATCGCCGCATTTGTGGATCAGGGCGAGATTTGCCACCATGCGACTAGTTTGGTAGCAAGACGGTGATAGGTCGTGGTATTGGTTCACTCTAAGGTGGGCTTCCTGATGGAAACGGCGCACTCCTCAGTTTGGGAAACCCTGCTGGTGGAATAATTCGCTTGCTGTATATCGCAGGTCGATACCCAGTAACACCTCTCAGCCGTTACTGGGCAAATGCAATATAAAATCTAGCTCTAAAATGAGTCAATTGAAATATTTACTAAATGGAAAGGAAAAGAAAGAATGGTCGAAGTGAGAAACGAAAGATTCAAAGCAGTTAGGTAAACTGTTGGGAGGAAAGTACTTGAAAGGAACAAAAAAAATTGCTTGTGGTTCAAGTAAATTTGAGGACTTAAATACATGAGTTCTTTGTTCAAGGACCACTGAAATTTCGTAAATCGTTGGAACATTGACCGAATTCTTAAAAAGATTAAACTTCTGCCTTGTATGGTTTCGTCATAGGACTACATATATACATATATATATTTATATATATATATATACATATATATAAAGGATAAAGCTCTGGGCGTTGATGAAGCCCTGAGTGATGTGCCATGCATTCGACTTCATTAAGTATCGTTGGAGGTGGTTGAATGCATATCTGGTCTCTGCAATGGCGCGCGGTGGCCTACCGATGTAACGAGCCAGTGCTGCTATCCTTCCAGACAGACTGTTACCGATTTGTCGACCCTGGAGTGATGGAAGGTTTGGCGGACCATGGGCACCGGGATGTATTCCACGTGTGTGTTCCAGTGGCGCCTCCAACCACTGCGCCACACACGTGGAATCGTCTACATATACAGATGCATACATATATATATATATATATATATATATTACATATATATATATATGTACGTACATGCATATAGATATGTGTATATATCTAATATATATTACAGAGTGGTTGTATGCGTATTAGATACCAGTTGCCCGGAAAGATTCTAAAATTTTTTTCACGTATAAAAATTCTAAGGGGCGTCTAGCGCAGTGGTCGTGGGCACCCTGCAGTACACATGAGATCGATCACGGCGACCTAGGCCCACTAAGGTCTCCATACCTCCGGAGCCGTCAAATTGCTGCCAGGCTTGTCTTGGAGGATAGCAGCATTGGGTCGGTACATCGGTAGGCCACCATATATATATATATATACATATATATATATATATATATATATGAGTCATTGTAAAGGTCAGATATGCATTCAATCACCAACAGTGCGCAATGTAGTCAAATGCTTCTCGCATCCTTTTGGGATTAATCAGCGCAGAGGGTTTTATCCGTTATCATTTATAAAGAAGCTATTTACTGTCGCAAAGTTTTTCGTCTGGCTACCTCAGATAGCAAGTAAAGCCATAGATCCGCAACCACAGAATAATCGAAGGCCTAGTGGAGTTTGCGTGTTTGTAGTTTAGGACCAGTTCTTGATTTAGTGGTTGCGAATTTATGGTCTATTTTTCTAACAGATATATAGAAGCGAAATACGTCGAAATAGGAACAGAGTTTTGAGAGTGATAGACCTACTAGAATTCTTTCGGGTTATTACAAAACCGCAAAGGTGAAGCGGAGGTGCGTTACTACAATAGGTGACTTGTGTGGATTCTTTTTGGCATCCGTATGTGAATTTGGCGCGTTGCATTCGAAATGTAAGTCGCTGGATAATTCTGATTTTTTACCTTATCGGGCAAGTGATCGATAACGATGGCTGTGGTTTAGGATGGTACTAGTTATCTCGTCTCTAATTTTGAAAACTGTTCCATTGTTGACGCTAAAAAATGACTCAGTAATTGGTGACTTTGAGAGAACCAATATGATAATACAAGCATTTTTCGTTGCAGAATGCAAGTTCATGGTGGTAATGTACGTCTCGGTTTCATCGTACGTCTTAATATGGGCGCTCTAGCAGTCTGTACCTTTTATTGAGATGTTTTGTAGTTGTTTTCGTGTTTGAGGAGTATTCCTTACCGGGCGTCGAAAATCCACAGCAGGAGTCACTTGCGTTCCGAAGTATATCGGCTGCTACCTTGGCTTGGGAAATTCGTCGTCTTGGTCAAGAAGGTTTCAATCGTCGTTACATGCTAGTGGATTGCAGATATCCCTATGAATACGATGGTGGACACGTTATGGTCTGTTTTTTTGGACTATTTGTTTAATTCGTCCGTTTTCAGTTGTGTTACAAGTTTCCACATCATTTAAAACGAAACTTTTAAATTATGGAACCCGAATCTTCGTTTTTGTGTTATGAGAACAACATGGTTGGGGAATTAGTTCTAGCTGATACCTCGTAGCCATAGATAGTGCAGCATTCATTAAGAACTTTTTCCGTGAGTTTGATAGTACACTTGTAGCCAGTCAAAAAGCGCGGTTCATGGTGTTTCGAATGAGTTCAGCAAGTTTAACAGAGTATCTTTTCAATCAATAAGCAAGAAATGATGCTTTGAAATTGTAATATTTTTGGTATGTGCTTTGTACCTGTGTGTCAAATCAGCGCAGCAGATACATGGATTCTATCCCCTGGATCAGTCTGCTTCTCAGGGAAGCAATATTACCTTTTGGTCCGGGATTAACCCCCTATTCGCCACATGGGGACGCGCTATGTAGTCTCGCTACTAACTGGCTGGAGATCCTTCATATGAGCGAGTTCCGTGGCTTTGTATCTAGTAACAGTTGGGTTGAATTGCTCGAAGTGTTAACGTTTAGTTGTTAAAGGAGTATAACGGACGCTTTGCACTTGATAGAAGTCTAAGTGCAACCTGAAAAGCTATTGAATGCATTGATCTGTAGGTTTTTGTTAATTTGTTCTTAAAACAATGCCTTTAGTATGCTGTGAACATTCATGACCATAGCGATCTAGAAAGTATATTCTTTCCTGAGGATCCACATCATCCTATACGTTCAAGAATTCCGATTTTCTATTGCGAGTTCAGTCAGAAGCGAGGTCCAGCAATGTGAGTTCTAATTAAAGCATTGAAAATCTGGTCGCTTTTTTAAAAAATAAAACACGTTTTATCAGTTCTTTCTTGTTTTTTTCCCATTGCGAGGTGTATTTACGATAGTCATGGACTAGATGACCTTAATTGGTAGTTATTCCAGGGCGCTAGCCCTACGGAGCTTAGACCGCAAACGTAACGAGCTCGATTACCCAAAAGTTGACTATGCAGAGATGTACTTGCTGGATCAGGGTTATCGAAAGTTCTGGAACGACGGAAGTTACAAGGTCACTCTTTTGCTTCGTAGCCCTTCGTAGAATTGAATCCAATGTCAGACAACTTTTGTATTAGCAACTTCTCCTTGGTTTGCCACATTTTGTGATCTACAATATGTTCGTTTTCTAGTCGGAATGCATTCCATGTGGCTACATTCCAATGATGGATGCTGCACATGTGTCGTCTTTAATACAGTACAGGTGGCATAGGTCAAAGTCGACTAGCCAACTTGTGGTACGGGAAAAGGAAAGGCTACCCCTAAGGAAAGCGTCTTTCTATCGTTATCGTTCTCTCATGCAGGTTATGTTCTCATATGAAATCTACTTTCACCTCGTTTTATTCATAGAGTGCAATTTTTTTAAAGGATATGCACTCCTAAGTTTTTCATGTAACAGTATTCGTAGTTTTCTCTTTGCTTACATATATTCGTTTGTGTAATGTTCATAACTCTTATGTTATCCAGTTATTCATCCATGTCTTCTGGTTTTCAGATGTGCACTGAAATGGAGACTAACACGGAGCTAGTAGTAAGTCCAACTGCAAAAACTCATGTGTTACCTCGTCGTTTAGAGTTCAATGAAAGTCTGGACTGCAGAAACGCAGAATAATATCTTTGCCAAAGAGCATTTTCGGTATTTTATAGAGCATCCATGTCTGGAAAGCGCTGGTTGTTGCCATGTTTCTTGTGGTTTAGGAAACTTTCTCGATTCCTTATTATTTCACTGTCAGTGGACCGCTTTACTTCTGTTAAGTGATTAAGTTTGCTGCTTTGACTGGTTTCCATTATGTAGGATTGAGTAACAATGTAACATCAGCCACTCACCGACTAACTAGTAGGAATAAGGAGTAGAAGACGTATGTCGTAGTGTTCTGCTAGCTGTTTTTCTTTACATTTATACTAGTTTTGAAGAGCTAGTTTTTTTTTTGTTATACTTCTTCGTCTTCCTCTTCGGGTCCAAATCACAGCTTTAAGGACTTGAATGCACTTTTACTGCATTCTGTGACGTCATTTATAAGTATGTGTGTATCGTTATGTTTTCCTAACACAACAGTTTATTCCTAGGAGCCTACGTTTTCGAGTTAAATACTCTAGTTTTTGTAACTTTACATTTCAATCTAACTTATTTGTAACGTTTGGGTGCTGTTAATGATGAAGCTATCGAAACTGACCAATCAATCAACCAATCGATTATTTGTTGTTACAATCATCAAATTTTGAAAATCACTTATGCTCACAACACTAGTAAGTAGCTCTGTTGGTTTCTAACCGTGATTCACGTGTTTTTCTTGTGTCATTCTTTCATATCCACAGTGTTCCTTTTGTATGACTCTACTTTTGCGGCATAAATGTTCACCGAAAGTTCACTTATGGCTACAAAGAGCTTTGGTGTGCTCGTAATCTTCCTTTTTATGACTGCTGTAGTTTCTATGAGTCTTCCGCACTTTTTTAAAAATTATTTTCTGATGAAACGTCCCAGGGGTTTACCGCCTCATTGTGAGTGGGTGGTGTTCCTGGGTGTCGGCCTGCGATGTACAGCGGGAGGAGTCGTCCCCTCGGCAGGTTCTCCCAAGCTAAGGAGAAGTTCGGCGTTTCCATCAGGAAGCCTAGCTAAGAGTAAACCAATACCAGAATCCACCACAGTCCTGGTATCAAAGTCGCATGGTGGTAAATCGCTCTTTGATCCACGAGTGGTCGACTGTCTTTGGTGGTGACGACCCTGGGGCAGACTTCGGCTAGGCTGACCTAGGGAATCCAGGGAATCCCAATGGCTAAACCAGCAGACCTCTGAACGAATGGAGATTATTCTGGGGCTCGCACAACCAGTGAGGATAGGCCATCTAAGTATTCAAATAAAAGCCGATTAAAGAAAGTAGCAGTAGGTTGAAGACAAACTGGGGCAATCACCCCAAAAAGATGCGTGGAAACATTGGTTCTTGTTCCTGTCTTTGTTCCCATATGTTCCATATATCGTAGTTTCCATCAATTTGTGGTAATATTTGTCCTGGATGTGTGTGATTCTGCTCATATACTCAACTATTAGAGGTTTCATTTGTAGTACTCCGTGTAATGCATGAGGTCGATGATGGCCCAAAGTGCTCTTTAATATCTTACGTCGTACCGCGTAGGTTTTTTCTTCATTGAAACCAATTTGTGGCATATTTTGTCCTGTTTATGCTGTGTTATTCCTTTTCAGCTGGACTGTCGCGCGTCCCAGTTGTAGGATCGGCTGATCCTATTCCATATACAATTACTCCACTAGAAACTATTAGTGCGAAGAAGTCGTGGTTTGTTTTCCAAGTCGCGTTTTCATAGCACGTCTGCGTTTTTAACACATTCACCCTTTAGAAGAGACTTTAGGAAGAATTGTAGGGGTAGTTGTAATTTTTTTCAGGATAGGACTTTGTTTTCAAGCTTTTGAGATCTACTTTAAGGAAATAAACGGTGGAAATTCTAAAGGTTTGGATAGAAAATACCATCATTGACGGGGAACGGGATTCCAGTTGTTCAGTCGATGGCGGTGGTCCTTTCGTTATATCAGCCTCTAAATAAAAAACTTATTTGTGTACACCAAAAAAAAACTATGAGCATTGTTGTGTAAAAGTGGATCTAGGGTCTTCTCGACATGAGTGTAGTTTATTATTTCAGCAAGTTCGCGCTATGTAAGCCTAGGAATACGATCCATGTTGCCACGAATTTGCTAACTCTAGTTGTCCTTGTTTTTTATGTTCAGTAGCATTCGGTGTTTTAAATGTTGAAATCACACTTTAATTTTGTAGTGTCACTGAAGAAACAGTTAGAAACGATAATCTATATCCTGGAGAAGAAGCGGTTCATCCTACAACAAGAGTGACAGCTGGAGCCACTGGTAAAACACCTGGTGAACGAAGAACACTGTCTAATACGTCGTCTACGACACAACAACCTGTTCCGTCAGCTTCTACATTGGTGAAGAAGTCGGCTAATACTTCTCCATTAAAACATCATTCTCAGCCGCCACGCAAATCTTGTCTTACTAGAAGTGTCCCTACGGTCATTCCAGTCAGACTAAATCTGAAGAAAAAGACGGTTGCATTTGGCAAGACTGTAAACGTCTCCCAAACAATAGAGGCAGGGGTTTCTATAGTTCTCTTTGAAAGAACTTGTTGATAGGAATGGTTTAATTCGCTATTTCAGGGTACTTCTCGTCTCGCGAAATTGCGAAATATAATGGATAAGAAGGAGTCCTCGCGTGTGGAACAGACAGCGGACTCTGAAAACAAGGAAAATGAACTGCAGAATTCCGGAGAGGATGACAATGAGGTGTTTCATTTCTATCGTAGGTATAGGTTAGGGTGGATTATCTAAGGTATATTCAGCGTGTGGCGCAGTGGCTGAAGGCGCCACTACGACACATACGTGGAATCGATCCCCGCTCCCATGGCCCACCAACCCTTCCGTCCCTCCGGGGTCGGCAAATTGGTACCAGATTTGTCTGGGAGGATAGTAGCACTGGCTCGATACATCGGTAAGCCTCCGCGAGTCATTGTAAAAGCCAGATATGCATTCAATCATCTCCAACGATACTTAATGAAGTCGAATGCCCGGCGAATCCCTCAGTGATTGGTCAACGTCGAGAGCTTTATCCTTTATATTCAGCGTACAGCGATGATGGATATTTTGAAAGATGTGAAGTCGTCACTAGATGCTTTGAAGATCCGTGATGAAGAGCGTGCTGAGGAACTTCGATCTATCCGACAGATGGTCATTGAGCGTGGGAAGGAAGTTGATTTACTCCGAGGGATATTTGCGGGTAACTACTGATTGCGTTTTTTTCTGAAAAATTCTAGCCGTTCACTAGTTTTTGTATGTTTTTCTTATATAGTTTTTCAACAAAAGCGTACGGCCGTGTAAAGCGAAAGTGTTTCATAAAATTTTTCTATGTCATAGGGTATACCTTGTAGATTACATTGGAAAGGACATCCCTCATTCGTCTGATTCAAAAGGAAATGTGTCTCCGAAGAGAACATTGCGTGAAGGATTAGAGCCATCTCCTGAAAAATTAGGAAAGCACCAAATTCGGTCTCCGCAGCGGTTTAACCGGCGCTATTGCAGTTCGCCAAATAAAGAGTTAGTGAACGGAGTAAGTGAGCCAAACATTTTTGTTTTATTCAACAGAAAGTAATTTAGTTTTTTAAAAGTTCTTGCATTAAAAATTAAATACAATGCTTGCCATGCGGTTCATTGCAATCAATGTCCATGAACGTGGTTTGCTTCTTGCTTGGTGCTCCCTGATCCATAATTCAGTATTGTTGTAGCTATTGATGGCAAGCACTTTTGACTGACTTCAATGTTTTTCGCCCATTCACGAGGACGAGGCGTTTACATTCTCTTGGTTTCCACTCCGCTAATTGTCATCTGTTTGTCGTGAACTCTTTCCTCTATTACTCTTCCATTCGATTCAGAAATATATTTCTTGTGGTAAACAGAACACCAGAACCCGTGTAACATAGTTGTTAGATGTGCCATCCAGTATACAGAATCTTTGGTTTGATCGGATGACTCGTACGAAACAAGCCGTTCATCCCTCAGAGGTTAGCAAATTGGTACAAAACTTGTCTGAGAGGATGGGAACAATGATTTAAAATATCAGTAGATCTCGGCAAGTTACATAGACTAAATATGCAGTCACCTTTAAGAAGCTTATTGAAATGGAATGAAGCATCCAAAAACGATCAATCGACATGTAATGCGTAATCTTTTTCATTAAATGCATTCATTTGTCAAAGGTGTGGCAGGATTTGGGTTGACTGTATGGCTTCAGCCGTAGGCTTTAGACTTAGATTTTCACTGTCGTTTTTTCTTCTCAGTAAGTCTCTTGGAGTTTTTAGTGCAGCGATTGCCTCAGATCTGGTGATGCTGTGTCGGATCATTAATCTGTCGAATTGCTAACAATGAGCTGGAAAGAGTTATGTTCATGGTCAAGTTATGACAACAGTTTTTTGAACCTTTTATATTTCATATGAGTCTACGGCTAAGTAGGCGAACGGCGACAAAATGAGTTTCATTTCTGTATATGTGTTGCGCTCCACTGTTGTCTCAATTTATTCCAAGTTTTTGTCTTTGCATTCCATGAATAGGGTACGGCATCATCGCATTGGCCGAAACAAGAAGACGTGACCTATTTAGCGTCGTCTGTGAGGTCGGAACATGCGACAGTAGAGGAGGCGGCGTCGGCGTTCGCGTCAGCACAAGTTTGTCATTGAACATTGATTCATTCAAACAACTAACTATTCGACATAAAACTATGACGAAGAAGAAGTGGAAGCATTCTATATGGACTTGGAGAAATTCTGCAAAGGACTTAGTTTCTTTAAGGCCATCATTGGAGATTTTAACGCTAAGAATGGGTCAAGAATTATGTTTGAAGAATCTCACATTGCGGCCTACAGATTAGAATGGAATGAGCAGAGTAAGCGTCTGTTTGAGTCTGTCATAACGATCAAGACCATCCATGGTAACTCGCAATTCCAAAAGCCTTAGCCCCAACGGTGGACGTGGGAGACTCCCAGTGGAGAGTACCATAACGAAATAGACCACATTATTGTAAGTAGAAGGTTTTGCCTTACCAATATCGTTGTTGTCCCAAAATTGTGCACCTGATAAGACCATTGTTTCATTCCTGCAAGATTTCATTTCTTGCGGAGAGGAGAAAAAGCCGCTAACTTCCAAAACCGAAGTCCCAGAACCACCGTAAACTGGGATTTATTCAATTCATTAGTCGATTGTTGGTAAGATGCCGTTGTCGATAACATCGACGAAGAATACGATCGGCTCATTCGACATCTTCACACTAGCGCTATGAAAGCTCAGAGTTCGAAGGTCACCAAGAGACGTCTGTCTTCAAAAACACTTGAGTTTATACTCCAACGTGGAATTGCTCGAACTGCGGGGAACCGCCAACTCACATCCGAACTTTCAAAACAATGCAGGTAGGAAGTAAAAGAAGGATTTAAAGAGAGAACAGCAGCAGTTATGGTCGAGACTGCAGAGGCTGGGAACGCTTTCGCAACGGCTAGCGAGGCATAGCCAGTTACAAAATCAAGATGTTTGCACTCTGACGCCCAGACGGAACATTTGCAACGTCCAGAAAGGCAGTGAAGAAAGTCATTCACGATTATCACTCAGATCTCTTTCATATCCACGTCCTCCTTTCCTCATATGAAATAAAAGAGTGTGGACATATTGTGCCACTGCTTCTCTCTTCCGAACGAAAAATCCAACATGCTGCTCCGTCGGTGAAAAAAATCGAACAGCACCAGGCTCGAACAGGATAGGATCTGAACACCTGAGTAACCTTCTGCCAGTCCTTGTAAACACACTGGCTGAGCTTTTCACACGTTAACTGTTTGAATGCAAGGACTCAGTAGAAGACCAGCAAGACCGTGTTATTGTTCAAGAAGGGTGGCCTTCACGATATCGGGAACTATCGCCCAACGTGCTTACTCTCTGTTATCTACAATTTCTTCAATTGAGTCGTCATAAACACGATCGACAGAGCACTGGACATAGTACAGCCATGTGAGAAAGTAGTGTTTCGAAAAGTATTCGGTACAACAAACGAAACCCACACGGTAACAAGCCTCGCCGAAGTATCTGCTGGTATTTCTGAACTTTATGTTCAAAGATAAGCAGAAGTGAAAATAGAACTGCAAGATCTATGCATAGTCTTCGACTAGTAGTGTGATGTATTTTTCCACAAGTTTAGATTATCAATTCTCACGTGCTGAAATTCGATATTCATCAAAAAATTGTCAGCAGTAGTAAGAAAATCAAGCAACGTTGTGGCGTAATAACATTTGAGTTGGTTCAAGAGAAGTGCGGTAGATAGTTTTTCCAGAAGTAAATTTACAGTGCATTTATTGCAGGTTTGCTACAAACATTTGATTGGGGTCTTGCAATACTTATTATTTAGCATTCTATGTTATCGTTAGGTATAATATATAGGTAACAAGGCCCTGTTACAGAATTTCGAAAATTGGTAGATTTTTTCTGATTTTCTCTTAATTTCTTCCTTTTAGCTTCACTATTATGCCAGTTGGATAGGTAATACAATTCAATGAAATTATTGGTGTTCATCGCGCATTTTAAAGAGAATAGGAGAGCCGTGATAGAGATCGTGTTCGTTGGATTTGATACCATTTTGTTTAACTCTATTAAAACGAAACCGTCAACAGGTTAGTTTGTACTCTATAACATCGAAAAAATCGTTTTCGAACATTAACTCTGCTTTCAACTCCGCAGTTGTCAGTCAAGACATGATTACGGATGCTCGCCTGACTGTTCTTCGTTTGGAGATTAACCGTGGTATATTTATTCCTAAACTATTTTGAATCTTATCAGTGCACAATTGCTGTCGCGTGAAAGAATCGAGATTCGGCTCAGATGTGTAATCACTGTTGACGAGGAGTAAATATCTTTCAGTTTTGCCTGTAACTAGCGCTTACTCCGATAGCCGACGTAATATTGGATTTCTATTTGCGGAAAATTATCATCAGTTCTGTAGTCAATATCCGGCCTTGAATGCTGTGCTTTTCTTTTCTAACACCAGAATCACGCCTGTACTCTACAGGCAATTTAGCAAAAATCTACGAAGCACGAAGTCGACCCGCCAAGATCTGCTTTTTTCCGGCTGAGATTCTCGTTCATTTGCGGAATCAGCATAAAAGTTTTGGAGTACTAATTTGTTAGTTCGCTGGGCCACCTCATCGGAAATAAAGTTGCTTCGAAGTAATATATTTGGAAACCCACGCAACCACTGCTTCACGTCTAACATGTACTCCTTTTTTGTGTCGGTATGGTTAGACTAAAGTAGTGTGTACCGACGTTATCTAACAGAGTGAAGTTAGTTTGATGTGGAGTAAAACGTAAATCTATAGCACGCGTCGTGTTACTGTACTATATATCTTGATTTTTCGTATGTGTAGGTTAAAGTCTTGGTCTTCAAGTACATTCTTGAGTAAATCTCCGGTATTCCGTTTATCGAGTTTTGCACAGGGATCGCAGTACGATTCTGATCCGAACGACGAGGACGAAATTACCTTTGAGGAATTTCGTCGTTTGCTAACAACGAACCCAACTTTGCGTCAACTTGTTGCAGATATTCGCGCCGAAGAGAAGGATGTAAGTTTAGGTTTCCCTTATGTTGCTAGAAGAAGCAACCTAAGAAGTTAGAAGCACTTAAATAATCTTTTTATTTCCTGTTTCCTAAATATGTAGAAGTTCAATTTTGATTCTATCCGAGTTTCATGGCCTTACTGCGTCTGATAGTTTTTACCTAAACTCTGTCACGAAAGGATTAAACTGCGGCATTTCTACTCTACTATAGCGCGCGTTTAGCGCAGCGGTTAGAGTGGCACCTTGCAATACACATGGGTTCGATCCAGCCCCCCAGGCCCACTAAGCCTTCCAAACTTCCAGGGTCGGCAAATTGGTACCGGACCCGTTTGGGAGGACAGCAGCACTGACTCGATACAGCGGCAGGCCACAGGAGTCATTGTATAGTCCAGATATGTATTTAATCACCTGCAACGATGCTCAATATAGTTAAATGCATATCGCATCTTTCAGTGATTGATCAACGCTGAGTGCTTTATACATTTTATTTCTACCGTTAGATTCTTGTGAGGGTTTTCATACATTTATTACCATTGGTATCGTTTGCACTATCAGTCTTTCACATCTGCTGTGGATCCCAACACTTCTAGCATTCGACTCATTTTGTCTCATCCATCATCCACGAAGGTCTTCCAAGTTTTGTGTTTTGGTTCACCTGTTGTGTGGAGATTTTCCTATCGTCATAAGTGCTGTTGGATTCTGTTCGAGTCGATTCTCACTAGAGTCTTAAAATTTCCATGCTAGAGAGTTCCCACTTGACTTGGAGAAAGTGAACTTTTCGTGGACAAGTTTGGTAGCAATTTCCTGACACCGGATTGACGTCACGGTAACTGTGATACTCATCACCTTTTTTTTACCGGCTGTTCCAGAATGGATTGTCCGGAGAAGAGCAATCGATTATCGATGGACAACCAGTATCGATAATCGTCCTGTATAAAGAGCGATGCTGAATAAGGTTACTTCACTCGAGCGATGCTTCACTGGATTCAAATCGAACTGATCTGGTAGACTTACACTGGAAAGCGAAAGAATTGTGGACAATCGCCTAGGAACAATACGGCTTTGAAAAACTCGAACACGTCGAAACGTTTTCACACATTACATGTCATAGTTCCAGGCTCTGCGTCAATAGATTGGTAGCAGAACTGTGTTGTTGCATAAGATGGAATACCTAACGTGACAATAACTTTTATCATTCAATTGCTCTATAACCCGCATCATTCTCTAGACCAGCCCTTATTAAACAGCGTTTTATAGCTGCACTTACTTCATTTGAAATGAAGGGCAGTATAAACGGGACCTTATTGTCGCTAGAATTATCGTTGTGGTACTTGTGGCTTCCTCTACACTTATCTTGGGCTACAGTTTCATAGCCATTAAAGATGGCTATTTGCCGCGCTAAGTTCCGGGACTCCTCTCTCCGCTGTCTTCCTGTGCACACGCTGGTAGCGGTTCGAAACACGTTTCTCACAAGCGCCCTTTTCGTGCGAGAAAAGAATTAAAAATTTAAATTTTGTGGTTAGGGATTTGTTGAGTGGAAATAGTTCCAAATTTTACATTGCAGCAACGTGCTGGCTACGCTGATCGTCGTCAGAGAAATGCAAGAGCTGTCGTTTCTAGATGGAAAGATTCTCCCAGGGCTGCAGAAGGCTGTAAAGAATCTAATGTAGAACGCGGAAGACATGGTGACGATTTAAACCAGCGAGGGTAAGAGTTATGTTGTTCTTACGATTCGTGCGAATGTTCAGTAGTTTTTCATTCATGGAAAGGATATTGCGGAATCGAAAATGTCCCTTGTTATATATTCTCAGGCCTCGTGGTGCAAAGTACACGGAGAAAGTCACGGTAGAGCGCAGCGTTCGGTGTTCACCTCATGACCTGGCGAGGTATTCTGTTGATACAAGAAGGTATTTGGAGGACCAAATTCTTGATGGTGATTTAGCTTTTTTAAGTATTAATAACTTCAATTTTGTCTTAAATAGAAGCCACTTATTTCTTATTTCAGAATAGCGAGGTTCGATACTAAAGATTCTTCTTAATTCCCCAGTCGTTTCTAGGTAATGTGGAAACAATCGAGTCGGTGTATCGACCTGGCGAAAGTGTGAGCTATTACCCGGAAAGAGTTCGTCGGCACGGGTTTGTTGAAAAATTGATCGCTTTGCATAGAGACATGTTGAGATTTCAACTTCTTTTGATTTCGGTTACCCAATTTTCACGTTTAGATATACTGGTGATCCACCCGATTCAAATGACGACAATATCCGTGAAGATCGAACGTATCGCGATTGTGAGTTATTTCTGTGATATCGTAGCAATGCAGCAATTCCTTATATGTTAGGAATTACACCGAAACGTTGTCATTTGACTGGTGTTTTGGTAATTGTGCAAATGTTCCTTATTAAATATTAAAATAGGAGAGTGTAGGAGTTTCTATATTGGCATAAATTTGTGCGAATGTGCGCGCCTCTGCAACTAGAGCTTGACTCATTAGTTCAGATGAAGCTATTGAAGAACGTAGAAGGGAACGGAGGAGTCGTCGTACTGCACGTTTTCAAGAATAGTGAGAACATTTCGCTATGGAGAGATCTCTTATGTTTTAACGATGACGAAGCACTGGTGCCACGTTAGGTGTTTTCTGAATACATAACCATTATGACAAGTGCTCAGCACTAATGGTTTCTTAGCAGTGGTAATATGTATAATATATTTGGTTACTTTATTTATGTGGTTGTATTCTCATTAGATTTTTCTTTACTTTCCCTTATAATCGTAGAAGTTCACTGTTTATAATAAATAGCTCTATAGGGCATGAAGCAGCGTTGTCACAAATGGCTAGACTTCCTATGTCGTACTCGTTGCGCTTCGACTCTCTGTATTGAAAAAAATTAGCGCATTGAGATCTACAACTGGCGTTGATATAGATTTTGCCCAAACAACGCTTTTCTGAGCTCTTAGCGATTTACATCCTTCATTTTTAATTTAGATTAGCTTTTGAAAAAAGCAAGCCTTAATATTGAGAGTTTCTTGAAAAGATATGATCATGGTATAAAGGATTGACCACTTTGAAATCGTAAACTATTAACGGAAACACTTTAAATTGTTGTTAACATTCTGTTGTGAGACTGCTGAGACATTTCGTGGATACCACCACGTCCATTCATTCATCTTTTACTTGCTTAAAATGTTTAACCCTTTCGATGAAAATTATTCTTCTGCTTTTTGCTCCTACTTATTGTTTAATTTTATTTCTTGTCCTGTTTCTCCTATTCATTAGACAATGTTGTTGGATCTGTCTGCGCAGCTAGTTTTCATTCGAAAAGAAAAAGAAAGACAAACACTGCTGATTTATTGACAATAACATTGAAAGGGTTGTTCTCGTTGTATATGGACAACTACTTCCCAGGCCTTAAGCCATCTCCTCGGCCTATTGCAATGTTTCGTTTCTCTGGCAAAAGTAGTTCTTCAAATCGCAGCAGATTCTGCAAGTAAAGCATTACCACTTTATTAAAGTACTTCACCTCTTCTTAACTTCATGCGATTACTATAGGTAATTTTTCACTAGTTGTTGCACCATTTGTTAAGCAGTGAGAAGTTCAATTATAAGTAAAAGGCGTTCAAATAAAGGGCGCAAAAAACGCAATGGTTAAAGGTGCGCTGCAATGCCCGCAGTTCCTAGTTTGGCCCTCCCCGGATCAACTAATCTTCTAATGCTCCAATCTTTTGTGAAATTGGCACCAAACTTTTTCCGAAGAAAGATCAATCGGATCCACAAAGCCAACGATGTGGTTCTGTGATGCAGACTAAAAACGCTTGCGGCCCTATCCACAAAGCGGAATCAGTTTTATGAGCACTGAACAACATGAGGAGGGTAAAATCCTGCATAGGATCATGCATAGAGCCAAAGATCTTCCTGAATAACGGATACAAACCCAAGGAACGGGACATAAGTTGGGCCTTACAGATAAGTAGTTAAAGTTAGTGGGAAAATGTAAATTACCGGGATCTGTGTTCCGTATTGAAGTTCTCCGTCAGCGTCTAACCACAAAACTGGTAAAGCAACAGAGAGACCGAGAACAATGAAAAGTAAGAGATAACGGAAGAAGTTGCTCATTTTTGCCAAGTGTAATATCTGTAAAAGGCGTCTATTAACGATGTTATTTTTCTTTTCATAACGAAGCCACGACGTTTTGCGAGATCGTTAGTGCTTTGGATATTGCGGAATGATTCAAGAGGGAGTTGGCACATATTCAATCGGAATATACGTGCTTTTTGAATGTTAAGAGCATTAACAACTTTCATCGGGTATCAGTATAAGCGTATATTTAAATTCTTCCCAAGTATGCTCTAGTTTTAAATTCCCTTAATATCGAAGTTTTCGAGGGAACGACATTGAAATTTAAAACATAAGAAGCACAAACAGTGTGTAGAGGAACACTGTCACCTCCAGCAAACGGAATTTTATTTCTAGGCAAGGATCTGTAGATCTAATGATTTCTAAAGGAAGTAAACAAGTTGAAAATCAAGTGAGACGCGTCGGTTTAAAACTCAAAGCGGCCATTACTTTTGCATCGCATGTATTGGAACCAATGCGCATCGTCGGGAAGTTGTTAGTAACTTCAATATGAAGTTTTGAGTAAATCTAGAGCCTTTTGTATTCTACACGTTGCATTTGTTCTATTTGCTGCCAGCGTTACACTCGATCCTTGGATCAATACTGCATGGAGGTCTTCGAATTTTGTGTGTTCTGCTGTTACTTAAGAATTTTTGGTTTCTTGATGAATTTCCTGAATGTTGATTGTATAGATTCTTCCTAGAATTCTGGGGCTCTTCTAGGACGTCGCGAATTCCTCATCACAGCTGTCGCCAACTTTTTTTTATGGGAAGGCGGTTAATCCTGGACGTGTCTAGTGCGAATTTCCGGTTTCTGGAGGGATGCGAGGTTGGTTGGCCTGAGACGGTGTCGAATCATAGGCTTGCGCATATTGAATCACTACCACTCGGTTACCCACAGTCTAGTTAAACAATCCAGAATTACACTGTAGGTGTTGGGCGGTCCTCTGTCTTCAGATTGTGAATATCCGTCAGCTCCAAAGAGCTATGATGATAAACATGATTTATATTTTGATTTCATAATTGCTGAATGAATCAGTTGTCTTAAAGATGAGAAAATATTTAAACTATTTTTCATTTGATACATATTTATGGTGTAATAGCTAGGCTAAGCATAAAGCCAGCAGGTAATGGTGTTGCTGACTCATTGTAGATTATTTATCAACGATTTAATTCGTTACATTACCCGTCATATATTAGTCTGTTTTAACTGTATCAATCTATTTATCGTGTTTAGACTGATTAAGACGCGTATAGCGCAGTCTCTAGAGACGCCGCACAGTGCACGCATGGTCAATGGTTCGACTCTGCTTCAGACTAACCTAGCCTTCCAAAATGACACGGGAAATGGTACCAGACTTTTATATGGGAATTTCAGCACTCCGATTCAAAATTATCGGTAACTGGTTCTGCGGTTAAGGCCTGTGAACGTTTTACTGGAACTATCACAAGATTCTGCAGAGAATTGACTTGATTAACGTTCATCCACACTCATAAAGATAGCTGACTTTTTCAAAGATTTTATACTATCAGTCTTCACATTTACTCTATGGATCGCAGCACTTCTTGAATTCCATTCAAATTCCGCGCATCCATCATCCATGAAGTTCCTTGAACTTTTCACGCGTGGGTTCTGCCTCTGCTCGAGGATGGTTGTCTTCTTCATGAATGTCAATGAATGCTGGGCGAGTCCATTCTCCCTCGAGTATTAACCGCTTCGTTGCTCACCACACGTGCGAGAATGACCGCTGTTAATCCAGATATCTTAGTGAATGACGAATGATGGATATTGAATAAGGATGAAGAAATTAACAAAGGCGGATAATATGTTGACGTGAGTAATAGAGGAAAGAATCGGTGGAAATTTTTCGTATGCCTCCATTGAAAATCATGTAGTATTGTTCCAATACGGATTCCACGTAGAGTGTTCCTGTAACTGTTCCCCTAGCTAACTTCTTGTCACGTTCTTCTATCTTCAAGTAGTCTATCAAGGAAACGTCTCACGTTATTTGTTGTTTTTGGATTTCATTCAGTGGAATACGAAAGATACATCAGATGGCATGGAAAATGTTAAACGAACATGAATTTAGGCTAAACCTCAGCATTTATTTCTCTCCAAAAAAGTGATGAAATTTTGATGTTTCATTGTCTTTTCCTTCCTTTTCAAGACGGAATGAGAACTGGTATAAGAACCGTTGAGACAGCACAATGCCAATTTTTGTTTGTTTTGCTCAAAATTATGAATTTAATACAGCCAAACACAAAAAGTAAAAGGTAAAATATAAGTGGAATGAACTAAAAGTGAAATGAAGGATAAACCGTCAAGTTTTTACCAATCGTTGAGGGATAGCGCGATGAGATAAATTTCCTCAGGCGTGGTAGAACTGACTGAAGCGTTTCCGGCGCTTACAATGACTTGTAGTGGTATACCCACGTATTATTTCGCTACTGCTATCCTCCCAGACAAGTGTGGTGTCAATTTGCCAACTCCAGAAGGATGGAGGACTCTGTGAGTCAAGGGCACGGGATCGAACTAAAGACTATGTCGGATCTCTGACCACTGCGCTACACAGACAAACAGGCAAACATACACATACACATACACATCCACATGCACATACGCATACGCATACGGGTACATACATACACACACACAAACACACACACACATACACACACACACGCAGACATACACACACACACACACACATGCACACGCACAGGCACATCCGAGAGAGGGATAAAAAGAAAGGGAAGAACCGAGAGAGCGAGAGAGAAAAAACATCGAGAAGGAGATGATTCCTGTAAAAAGGAGAGAGGAAAAGAGGAGGAGGAAGTGGAATAGAGTACCACCGGAAAGGTGATTCGAGACAGACAGAGAGGGAGAGCGAGAGGGAGAGAGGGGGTATAGAATATGACGCGATTTTTAATGATGCTTAGATATTTGCAAAACCGCGGACTGCAGGTGTCTGCATTGGGGAAACGAACGCGCTATTGTCCTTTCAGGGAGTAACGCGTTCACCACTACACCAGGCGGGTCATTGGTTTCGCGTGTCTCTCAGCTAGTTCTATCGATCTTTTGCAATCGGGAATCATCCATCAGCGGGAATGGGATTCGCAATATATACCCTGCCGTTAAAAAGAGTAGGCAGTAAATAATAGGTTAAAATTACAAGATGATTTTGTTTCAATTTTGATGCTATAATAGGTGTTCATCTCCATAGGATATTCTACGACTTATTCTTTGTCAAAAGGTTGTAGTTGGTGATGGTTTCTTTTAATATGGGCTTTTGTAGACGTCGTAATATATCTTTACTGTGATAGCACACTAAACTTTCATAGTATAGGTATAATTTCTGGCCACGAAACTATTCTGTTATTATATACGTTGGTTTTTTACTAATCGTTTAGCAAAAAATTAGATCGAAACAAGGGACACCTTGGCAATAGAAAATTAAACCTTTTGGAAGCAAGAGAAGGTGGGTGACGCATCACAAAGCTGAAGAACAACATGTAGAATTTGTCGAAGTTCTTGTTTTTGTTTTGCTTAATGTTTTTCGCAAAGGAGGAATGCATGTACGTTGTTTACACGTTTTGTAATGAAAGTGGAATAAATATATTTGAGGATAAGGTTGTCCGAAAATTAATGCAGGATTTCAATCTCGTATCTTCAAAACTAATGCGGTGTTTTTACCTTGTACCTTTAGGGTGACATATCTCAAATCAGAATAAACTTTACTGAAGATGAGATAGAAAACCTTATGTTCTACACATTTCTGCCAACGAGCAATGAATTTCTTTATTCCGGTTGCCTACAACTCAAAAATTATGGGGGCGATAAATTCTTTGAGGGTAGTTTTGGTTTCGGCTTAGTTTATAAAGTAATTCTCACGCAAGAGTCGAGATATATGAAGAAGTGAAAGTCAGTAGGAGAGGGGACAGGAGAATTTGGTGAATGAGGTAGAATTTCTTAGTCCAACTCGTACAACCTTTGCAAGTCGGTTGTGCAACCTTTAATCTCGCGTTATCGTAGAGAAGGATCATTCAATTTGTGTAGCATCCATTTGTCAAGCTTATTCGACTTTCCAATTAACCTTAGATTTTCCGAAACAGTTGAAATGAAATTACACTGAGTTCTTTTGCTAGTTCGGAGAGTTGCACATGTATTCACTTCCACAAAATTTCAATTCATTGTTGTCAATTGTTGAAGGACGTCGCGAACAGAGTTCGTCGCGAAGAAATTTTTCAAGTCAAGTTACAGTGCCCGTTCTTTTACATTTTCCTTAGCTCATAGCTCATCAATGCTTTGATTCGTTCTCATTGAGGTTTGCCTGAGTTTGAAGTAGTCTTGTTGAAATTTCTGTTTTGACATCGGGAATTCAGACATTTCAAACTTATAAAAAGGAGGAATTTCTATTACAGCTCAGCTGTACGGAGCGGAAGTGCATAAAGTGAGCCTTGCGTATAAATATAATGGCGCAGCACCACTTGTCACATGTATCATCTGCCATCCGTTTAGTCGTCTAGTGACATTAGCTGACTCCAACAAACCTTTCATTTCTCCTTGTCAAGTGCAAGGGAAGTTCAGAGCGTTCTGCTCGCTCTAAGCGCTTGTTGAGCATAGTTTCCTTCTAGTGTTTTCGTGAAGAACTCTGAACATGGGGCCGGTAGTCTTCCTGCAGTACGTTTGATATCTCGAGGAATCCATTCACTAACGACTCTTGTCTATCGGTTGCCGTCCATACACATTTCGTGTCCGGCCCACCTTATCTTCGATAGTTTGGTGTATGAAACACCGTCTTTGATTTTAGATCGTTGCCACAGTTCGGAGCTTCGGATCCTTTTCCTGACATCCGCAATACGAGAACCTCCTAACATCTTCCTTTCGACTGTACGTTCAGTAACCCTCAGAGATCTTTCATTCTGATTACGAAGCGACTAGGTCTCCAACACATGCGTATAGGCAGGAGGAACCGAGGAGTCGTAAAGGTGGACACAAAATCAGGTGTTCTTTATTCTCTTCACTACATCCTCGAAGCTCTTGAAAGCTCCCTAAGCCGTTCTATTCCTCCTGCTCAACTCTGGAGCTAAGTCGTTGATCATATTGACTTTCCGGCCTAAGCAGATAGTACAGCGTTCGAAAAAAAGTTTTTTCCTTTCTTAAATCTTATGCAAAAAAGCAAATTGCAAATCCCGCATTATTCTCCGAACAGCCTAAATGTTACATTCACTATAGCTTCCTAGGCAATAGTATTGTAATTATTACTACTTTATGTGTTTGATCCGTAAAGAAAACTATTTTTGGTGTGACTTGCAAAATTGTGAAGAAGAATATTGCGCAAGTTTTGGCAGTTTCACTCTAGAATGTTCTCGAAGTTTCTTGTCCAGGGATATATAAGGAAGTAGCCGCAGTTAGCTGCGTAACTACGACTTCAATTGAGCAGGTAATAAAATTTTTGTCTAGTAATCATCTACTGTGATTTTTTATGAGCACCCTCTGTGCGAGTAGCCGCAGATAATTTCTACGCGTCTTTCAAAAAGAGTCCGCCTCACTTTCCTCCTTCTTGGTGGTTTAAAATGCTGAGAATCCAGTAACACAGCCTTGAAAAAGATCCGTGGTGATCAGCATGGACATTCAGAGAGTCGACACAGTACTGTGGAGTTACTTCGGTTCATATAGAAATATTAAGAATGGAAGACTGGTGAATGTCGTTACATGGACGTCCATATGGCTATTGGCAACAGGCTGTACTATCTGCACCTACGCTTATCAATAGATTTAATGGACATAGATTCCTCATCAGTTTAGTGACTCCAATCAGGCGAGTTCTTTCAGTATCCGAGTGGGAATCGTTGCTGTTTCGTCCGCACGGAAATGACCTTCGATGCGTATGTGTTCCTGCAGATGACAGTTTGCTGCTCTAAGTCTTCATAAGAGTCAATAACCATCAAGAGAAGAGCCATTGTAAAACATGTGTGGTTTCTCGAAGTGATAGTTCCGTGTCACTGATAGGTATTCGTATCAAAAGTTGTGCTGAAAGTACACGTCAAAAGGGTACGTGGAATAAAGCTCTCGTCGTGAATGACAACACGGCATCCTTCGCGAAGATGATTCATGAAGTTCGGAATTTAACTGCGAAACTCGACTTGTCCTAGTATATTCATCCTCGATCAGTTTATCACTTTTTAATTTCGATCTGTTATGAATCCGAGCGCGTGTGGCGCAGTGGTTGGAGGCGCCACTGCGACACACGTGGAATTGATCCTCGCTCCCATAGCTCACCAAGCCTTCCATCCCTCCGGGGTCGGCAAATTGGTACCAGACGTGTGCAAGGATAGCAGCACTGGCTCGATATATCAGTAGGCCACCGCGAGTCATTGTAAAGGCCAGATATGCATTCATTCACCTCCAACGATACTTAATGAAGTCGAATGCATGGCGCATCTCTCAGGGATTGATCAACGCCGAGAGCGTTATCCTTTTTACGAATCCGAAACACCGCGAAACAAAACCACTGAAAATTAAGCAAAAATTAAGAATCATGTCCCTTCATACAGGAATTGCCAAAGCTTGAGGCACTGAGCATTTTCGCAGTACTATGACGTTCATTTTGGCAGGAATGTCTTAGACTACGTTATCATATTTTAATAAGAATCTTCAACGGATCTCAAACAGTGGAGAAGAAATTGAATGCTTTTAATGCTTATGCAATCAAAGATAAAGCTTGTAGCGTAGTCGTAAGAGATGCCCCACAATACACGTACGGCCCTTGGTTCGATCCCATGCGGCGGGTTCACCAAGCCTTCCATTCCCTCAGCGTCGAAAAAATGAGGGCACACTTGTCCGGAAGGGTAAGAACACTGACTTGACAAATCATTGGCGCAATAAAATTCGTCATATAAATCATATATACATTCAATCACCTTTATGGTGGCACGAACTGAGTCAAATGATGCACGGATCACTGCTACGAGACTGATCGACGCCGAATATTTTATCCTTTATACAGTTAAATGAGTAAGGATTAAAAGTAGAAATAGAAGTGCATAGGAAGTGGCTTGAGGCCAACTTCGAAATATGCCCCATAATTATTCTGGGAGAATAAAATGTTCCAAGCCCCATACATTGAAAACTTATCCAACCAATCTTTGTTATTCTTAGATCCAAGCACTCAAGTCATTCCACTATTAATGGGACTGACGGTGACAGGTGACAGAGGTGATTACTATTGATATTATCAGTGAATACTATATGAGATGAGAAATTAAGAAACGGAATTATAGGCTACCTACATAAATACGTTTACCGATGAGTTATTTCTTGAGTTTCAACGAAAAATCGGCACTTATTAAACCTTTGATCTTCATTGATAGGAAATCGATAATGAGCTGCTAGTTAGATTTTGGAGGCAAATTTTTAGGTTTAGATTTTCAGTAGTCAAGCAATTTCTCGTTACTGTTACAACACGTCTGTATAGGGTTGGTGCTCAGTTTGATAACTATGGATAGGAAAAGATCAACAAAACCAAGAAAATACGTTGGTGAGCTTTACAGAACGAAATAGATAGAGTAAATTTGAACTTTTTTCTCTAAAAGAGGCTTTTGTTGAGGAACAAATCGGAATCCCTTCATAAATCTTAGCATGAGATAACCTCGGAACATGAATGAATCGATTACATAATTGGTCACAGAGTATTTCAAATTTCTTTACATCAAACCTATTAAATGGCAACATAATACGATGTTTGTGCTGCACAACTGTGAGGTAGATCGAGTGGAAGGGTGGATGGGCGTGAAGGGAAAAAAGAGGAAATAAGTGAATGGAAGAAAAGAGGAAGGAATGAAGAGGAAGAGAGAGGGTGAGCCAGAGAAAAGAAATGAACTCTTTCCAACTGATGAATTATAAGTTTGCGTTCATTGAGTCGAGGTATTATTATAAATCAAAATTATTCATGCTTTCTAGTCTAGGCTGTCTGTCTAGGTCTCTAGCTGATTGTCGCCTTATGTACACATTGCATTGTATTTTTCCTTAACTTAATTAATATTATGCACATGATATATGGTGTATCAGATGGAAACTGTTGCGATAACAAAGTTAGTTAAAAAACATTTGTATGCAACGGGTATGGAACATGTGCAAGCATCTGGTATTCTCTGTGCAAGCTTATCTAATTCTAAGTGCTGGAGGATTAACTGTAAGGAGGAAAACGAATCATTACTTCTCAGTTGTATACGGATTTTATAAAAGAAATCACTAACATTTGAAAATCAGTCTATCAACAACCATCCTGTGTTGGAGGGCTCCACGAAGTGAGGTTACCCCATTTGGGCGATGCTCCATTGGATTCGACTCGATGTCGTCACGAAGACCCACATCGGAACAAAGAAAACTGTGGGCAATCGACGGGGATCGATCAGGCTCTGATGAAGACAGAAGCGCCGGAACGTTAGCTCATTAAAGCTTGATGACGTTGTCGTATTAGCTTGTCGTGGAAAAAAAGCTAGACAAGACGTTTGGTACTAATTTTCATGCAGTATTAGAGGACCTTTCAAAAAGTAATTCAGTGTGCATTATGATTTCTTTCTACAATATCAGAACCATTTACACAATATGTGCTTGTTAAAAAGAAGGAGTAGCTTTGATTCCAAAGAATTAAAAGTGTGCTTTTGCTGAGTGTAATAAAATGAACCAGACGGGTTTCTTCACCAAACAGTGCAATGCGTCCTGTACTTATCGATGGTGGGGATAGATGTAAATTATCATCAGAAACATGTTTATATTCTGAAGTAGTTTTTACAGAAATCTACAAAAATCGTGTATACAGAATACTTTGCCGCTATTATCTGCTCCTATCAATTGTTTACCTTCGTGTGTGAAGTAAAAACCAGTACTTGTGTAATTATGGAAACAAATAAATGGTTTAAGGACCTTGTAAACTGATAAGCTTACATTTGAAAATGATTTACTAACATCAGAATAATACAACATCCTAGGAATAGCAACTCATTTCCTATCCGGTCGCAGCCACAAGCTTTCGTGGGTATCGAACAACAATGTGCGGACGAAATTAATACCTCGAGCAGGGTCTCTATGGTTGAAGAAAGGTTATCTGAGAAGCCAGCTAAAAGCAATCTGTGTTTGTACCAGGAATGATTGCGGTCCTGGCAGCAAAACAGTCACTAACTAGCAACTGGTCTGTGAAAGCCTCTATCGTGGCTCTTTAGGCTTCAATAAACGGAAAATTTCCCTAAATTATCAGCAAATTGATTAGAATTATGCTTTCTGTAGTTTCACAATCGGTATAGCTTAATGCTCACTTACTATTATTATCAATAGCGTTCACCGCATTAGAGAAAGCTGAAAGAGTTTCGTGAAGAATCCGATCATAACATGATCGCATTGCAATACATTGCGGAAAAACGTCAATATTAATAAAAATTTGCATATTTCTTACTAAGAGAGGTGAACGTAATCTACTTAAGCCCATTTGATTATGCTGTTGAAGACCTGTAAGAGGCTTGCTGTACGGCTTAAGTGAATTCGTTTGTCTTAGACATAAGGGCTAAATCCACGCCATCATTTTCAGCACAATGTAAAGTGATTCAAGTGATAATAGCGATAACCAAGGGTTTTTAACCAATCAATAACCTTAGTGAAAATACCAATACAGTGTTTCTTTTAACTCGTAAGGAAACAAAGAAAAATTGATAATTTGTAAATAAAATGTAATCTAATGACAACACTCTAGCACGCGGCTATCCTAGGATTTCATTGAGAATCCGCATAACCAGTACTGAGCGAAATCCATAAACATGACGAGATCCTCAAGCAGCGAACGAACTCATTTGGAAATCCGAAGACTATCATGGATGATGGATTTCGAGAAAGCGTATCAAATGAAGGAAGTACTGTATTTCGCACAGTGAACATGACGTCAGCTCGGATAAAGTAAAAGTAGAAAATGGTGCTTTTCGCAAAGTGGTGCACTGCTTTTTGGGTGTTGAATAGAATAATGACGGAAAATTGTGCCTATTTAGAGACGAATGGGAAAATTGTCTACTAAAATGCATTAAAGTACGTATGTAGGTATGGACGTAGTGAAAAAATTATTCGCGAAGACTCACAGAAAAAGTGCATTTTTAATGCATGCGCACAATGCTATGCCTTTAAACAAAAGATAGGGTAAGTTCTTGGCTACGACGCCGACTTCTTCTCAGGAAGAAGAATTAGTTAAGAGTTTTTCATGCCATTTTTAACCAAAAAACGAGAAGAAACTAGATTATAAATCGGAAACTTTTAAAATTCTTCTTGATGTAACTTTAAAAGAAGCTTGCTGTAGATATGTCCTCATCGATAACGCTTAATTCAAGGCATTTGTCGAATACTTTTTGTATTTTTACCAGAAAAGTAAAATTTAACATAAATTTTTAGATTTGAGCTGTGATTGGGAAGTCTGCGCGCTAGATCCCTACTCGATTGGTAGCCAGGTTTCGACGGAAAGAACGTTCCGTGTCGTCGTTTAACCCATTCGCCATGACGCGTCTAATTTCCGACTATTGCGGACTTGTTGGTTTTTTGAGAGTAAATGAAATTTTCGCGATGACTATAGACATGTGAAATTACTAACACAACAGGATTGTAGAAGAGCCTTTGCTCTACAGCTTTAGAGGCGTGAGTGGTATTTACGATACTATTTACTATTGTACTGCGGTTCATCATGAGAGCATTTTGATATCAACATTTTGAAGGTTTTACAACTGATTTTGATCCTTTTTCCGTATCTTTCATTCTCACCCATACCAACCGATGAGTTTGATTTATTGTAGCTATTAGAGTTGGTATAATAGTAAATTATCACTCGAATTACCGGCCAACAAATTCCTACGCACGAATGTTTCCTATATTTCTAAGTGTACAACAGAGTTTTTCACGTCTGACGCATGCCAGAAGATTTGAGCTGAGCAGACTATCAGGTGATTACAAAAATGTGAGAAAAGATTCTTTGTGCCAAAATAAACCATCAGAAACAAAATGATCCCTGTGCAGGTCATACCGGCCACAATGTCGCGTTAAAATGAAGGTCGCGTCGTATTCAGAACATGAAGTAGCCGAGGATCAAATTGGATTCTTCGTTCAGTGAAAAGAAAGTGATTTTTTTAAACAATTTAAGCAAATTGGGTTGGAATTTATAACTGGACTCTCTTTGGCTCCAGTTTATGAATTCTAAAAGAAGCTACGATAATGGGTTAATTTCTGCTTTATAGTAACTTTTATGCACAGTGCACACTATATATAATGGCTTATGAATTTGAAAATTCGTAAAATATGCATTAAAATGGGCAAGAGCCGTTAGTGACTGGATTCCTCAGGACGTTAAACGCACTGCAGGAAGACCACCGACCCGATGACGAGAGTTCCTCAAAAAAACCCAGAAGAAGGGTATGATGCTAAAAGAGTCCTTAGAGCTAGTAGGACCCACTGGGCTACTCTTGCACGCGACAAGGAAAAATGGATGATTTACTGACTTCCACTCGAGTCACTCGCCGATCAACGGGACTATAGATAATACAGCTGATCCATTAAAACAGCATGAGTTTTATTGGCTAGGAAAAAAAACTATTGGAATGCGCAGATCATTGTCCTCAAGATGTAAGTTCTTTTGTACCACCAATATGAAGCGCGTATTCTTTTTTTGAGTCCATGGAACGCAATTTTTTCATGTTTTTCCAATGTCGCTCTTTCGTTGAAAATTTGAAGAAATTAATTTTTTTATGGGTTTCCTGAAAGTTTCATTCCAAAGCATTAAACTTTGAATGGACACTGTGCAGTGGAATTGTGTATAGGACCAATGTGACAGAGCAAAGTCACTTCTATTAACATACAAGTTCTAAATTCCTCAAATAGTCTGTTGGTCTCAACATTATCGACATCTGTCGAAATTTAATTTAGTTCATTTTGCTAGGTTGAAAGGATTAAAAACATTTACATTGATTCGGGGTCCTAAGAAATCACTTTCTGCAATCCAATTGGGAACGCTCTAGCCTGGCTATTTCAGGACTGCCAGAAGAATTGACTCGTCTGGCATTCTACGACATTCAAGGGAAATGAAAATTCTCAAGCAGAAGCCGATGCTACATGTAAGAAGTTGGAAGACCTTCGTAGATGATGGGTGCGAGGAAACAAATCGAATGCAAGAAGTGCTGGGATCCGCTCAGTAGATGTGAAAGGCGGATCGTATAAAAAAAATTTTGTTAACTGTAAAACTGCTAAAGATCAATATTGGTAAAAAATGGTATGAAATCCACAACAATGGTTAGGTTTTGGAAAATCAAAAATTGGTAAGATTCAAAATACTCAATATTCTTGAGGTGATAAAGATCAATTAAATAGAATCAGTAATAAAAACGAAATGCTCCATAGTCGCTCATATTTTAGACCTCATCCCTACGCTGTCATTTTTTATTGTTCTTTTTTGTAACTTCTAAGTAATATATCCCAAAATTTTCAGCTTACAGCACATTGGTAGAAATTTCTTATTAGGCTAGCGTTTCGAAGTTTTCGCCTTCTTCAGAGCCGTTTAATTCGAGCCAAAGATCCAATGTCAATCGTCTTCGCGTTGTGGCTCTTCGTAGACTCTTCGCACCGAGCCGTTTGAAAAGTGTTGATTGGCTACTTGCTCGCCGATATAACATCAACTACTGTAGGATGAAATGTCAACATGAATTCAAATCATTGTCGGTGGACTTTCAGCTACAATCACTCTGTATGAAGATGCACTCTCGTCTGAGGTTCTCATTCGAGTGGTGCTCCACTCCAAAAGATTCAGTTCGACGAGAATACGGAAAACCATATCGCAAGGACGAGCGACTATGGACAATCGCCTCAGACCAATCGACTGTGGTAGCAACGTCGTCTAAGCTGAACAATCTTGGTAGATAGTTATTATTCATACTGCTTCTTCAGCAACAATTTTTACCTCTTTCGTGATGAAATTATGTATAGGATTTTATTCCGGTGCAATGACTAACTAGAAGATGAATTTAGCGCACTGGCTAGAGGTTTTCCACAATACATACGGGGTTATAGATTCGAAACCACGCCCGAAGTGCACTAAGTCCTCCATTCCCTTCAGGGTCGGCAGATTGCTACCAGACATGTCTGGAAGCATTGCAGTATCCGACGTGATATATCGAAAGACCACCGTAAGACACAATCTAGGCCAGATATGCATTCACTCGTCTATAACGATGCTAATTGAAGTCGAATGCATGTGGCATCCCTAAGTGGTTGGTCAGGGCAGAGAGCCTTATTGTCTCTTTTTTTGACATGATTAGTTTTTCAATACAGTAGCCATCGAAGAAAATATCCTCAAGAACAAAGAAAAGAAAAGAGGAACAACTTTTTTATGCGGTTATATTTTAACGTTTTCGTGATTTTATGTGTGAATGCTCTTTATGACATTCACCAGTCACGCAGTAATGGTTAACCTGGCGCCAATTTACGATCACATCCATCAGCTAGATATTTTTGGAGCTTCGAATTGACAGCACCCGTGCTGAACATAGTTTATTCAGAAAACCATAGTTGTAGATGACTTTCTCTGTACATCGATTACTACTTAAAGATTAAAAAGTATCGTATATAAGGCCAGAAAAGGAAGAAAAATGAAGAAATGAGTTGGAAAGACGTAGGAAAACTGGAATTAAAAAGACATAGGAGTTATAATATTCGGCGTTCAAATGCAACTTAACTGGGAACATCGTGACTGGTATCATTCGTCGATTCTCCTCTCATGAGTGTTTAGCTTTAGAACACAAAGCATTGATGTGACAATTTGACTAAAGGATTTGACAAGGTCATAAAATCCAACAATTTTTACGTCCACATTTATGTCAAATAGACTTGGATTTTTTCAATCACATTGATACTCTCTAATTTCTTTCCGCTCAAAATAAAATTGTAAGCCATTTAACTGTGTTCTTCTATGTTAACTATATTCGTTTGTCATTCCACGTGAACAACACACAGGTGGTCCCCCACCTAACAGTGATTCGTAGGCACATCATGGGCAGGGAAGTTCCCGGATAAGCAAAGTACAATATACGGAGCAAAATTCATCATGTATTGATGGCTAGAAAGTGCAATGATGGCTGGAGAGATCGTAGGATTCCTCTTACTTCTATGGAACTGATAGCTCCTAGAAACGTAGGTGGCAATAGTATTATACTTAATGTCGTATTCTTCAATTAGTATTCCTATGTGCAGTTGTCAGAATCAGACATTGAACTATTTGTATTGCTAGATGGGAATGAGAATCAATGATTCGGCAGTTTATAATGGAGAGGATACACTCAAGTCACAGATTATTTGCATGATAACCGAGTCGCACAACATTTTCATGATGTATAATGAACATGATTATCATAGTTCTTCATCGTCGATAAGGCAACATTGTCCGTGAAGAGAAACCCATTGTTCTGAACATTCTCATATATTCTTTCTTTGATAACCTTATACGAGGTTGATAAACCATACCAACATCAACATTACCAAACAACACAATGCCTTCGTGTTTACGATCAATTTCTGCTCATTTTTAAGAATGTCTGTTGCAGTACAACATAATTTAGAAGACGCGTAGCGATATTGTTGGAGGCGCTGTCAATATTCACCTGGTCGCAGGTTCACAACCACCCACGCTCAAAGCTTACAGGCATTCTTCTCTTTCCTAGACAAAAAATTGGTACCATACTTCACTAGGAGATAGGAATCACTAAATTTAAGCATTGGTCGCTCCTTGCACGTTACTGCAGTCCAGATATGCCTTCAATCACCTGTACTATTCTTGATGTGGACGAATAGATGGTGCATCACTCAAGAATAGATCAACGCCAAGCTCATTATCCTTTAAACCCTATCAGTTAGCTTATATGAAAAATTTTAATAGGTAATTTTTAGTTAGGTTAAGCCTAATACATCATTCCGCATTTGTCTCATGAGTTTTCGCATAAATCGCTGCCGTCGTGAACGACTGGGAATGATGAGACAGCAAACTTCTATGTGTCCCACAACGAGCGGTACTTGCCTGTGGTGAAGATATGGGAACACTCCGTTACAGCTCTGTCGGGATTTCATGGAAATCCACCTTAGAACGGATCTGGTCGTATCGCCGCGAATATAAGAAGACAGTTCATCTTTTCACAACTAATCCAACACACGAAGTCGACCACACCTATAGATGATGGTTGCAAGAGAACGAAGGAAATAGAAGTGCTGGCGTCCGTACCATATATAAAAGGGAAACCTCTGTATCAAAGCGTTTTTCGGTAATATAACCGGTCCTTAAAGGAAATCCAGGCAAAATGCAGAGGTTTGGAGTAAATAAAGAATTGGTTCTAACGAGAATCACTATATTGCGCTTTTATGAGGACAGAGCATGCGAAGACGAAGTTGTTACTGAGAGCGCCAAATTGCCAACATATTAGAAAGTGTCAACAATTAAGCGACAAACTGCACCTTCTAACCACAAATTCGTATATTAAAAAAAGCTTAGACGCCTTTTAATCTTAGAGTCCTGTAAAATACGGAATAACAGCTGATTAAACTTTATAGATAGCAATGACCACCTCCCTGGAGCTCATAAAAAATAATACTGAGTTACTTCAAAGTTTTGATAACAAACATTCTGCAACCTTTCTGTATCTAATAGAGGGTTTCCACATTAAGGTGAGGTATCGTCCATGATAGAGATTATTTCTGTCATCAGTTTCCTGCTGGCTAAGATTCTAGGCGAAAATATTAACCTAAGCTTGTGAATGGTCTTAGTTTAAAGGTGGAAACCTATTTGCATTTCGCCGTTCGCCAACTAAGAACACCCATTAAACACGGTTATGGGATAGGTCATTAAGGTGGGCCTAAATTGATATATATATATATACATACATATATATATATATGCAAAATATGAGCGCTTTTACATAAATATAGTATAGATATGTAAGTATATAAATAAAAATATATAAATATATAATATTTAAGAGAGGCGCATGCAGCGCAGTGGTCGGAGGCGCTCTGCAACGCACACGGTATCGTTCTCTACCTCTACGCCCTAGGCTTCCATCCCTCTGAGGCCAGCAAATTGGTACCAGACTTGTCTGGGATGATAGAATCAGTGGGTCAATATATAGGTAGCCACTGTGAGCTATCGTAAAAGCCATACGTGCGTTCAATCACTTTCAACGATGCTTAATGAAGTCGAGTGCATGGCGCGTTCCTCAGGGATTGGTCAACGCCGAGAGCTTTATCCATTTATCCTTTATACATAATGTTGTCGTTGTTCCTTGAACGAGCGGAGCCAATTGGGCAATGCTAGCAGCCAACTAGCAACGGTGAATACTTTGTTTACTGTCTCGCGAATCAGTCGATAATTTATGGAACATCAGTGATCTTGGAGACGATTCTGACTGAAGGTCAATTGGACTGGAGAACCTCGGATTCAAAAGCATTATTTTGCGAATCTCACTAGGTATTTGTTCAATTTCAAAGAGCGGATAACACAAATGTAGTGATCCCATCCATTAAATGGACAGCCCAATCTACGAAGACGCTGCTTTAGCCCCACTTTGGGCCCACCTAGCTTTCATTCACCTGATATCAGAAAATTGACAACAGACTTACACGTAACAATCTCACTTTTTCTAATACATGTGGGACGGTCCTAACACGGCAGTCTCAAAATTTCATGGACAAGCATTCAGTTACATTTGTGATCAAGACGGAAAGATCCTCATGGAGCACTGAAGTCCACAGGGAAAAAGTGCCAAGACCTCATGGAAGGTGAATGAAAAGAAACGAATCGAATTCAAGCAGAACTGTCATCCGCGCAGTGTGATATGTTGGCGTTCGATCATGTAATAGTAATGACAGAAATAATATTCCATGCTGTAAAATTAGAGATGGATGACTTTAAAGAATTGTTGGGATTTGTTTTCATGTTTATTTAACAACCAAAAATTAACAAAAAATCGGATTAGTAAATTAAGTAAATGAGTGATTTCACTTGACTTACTGTGTATTCGAGCTTAGAATAAAGTAGTGAATAACAGCAAGTGATAGAATTTACAAAATTAATCTCCTATAGTGGTAATCAAATGTGAGAGCTGCGAATATTAATTATTAAAGGGTCCTTTAGAAAACAGGAAGTATTTAGGAGTCAATTTCTTCCTTTCTTTCATATGGCACAAAAACAAACTAACAGACTTTATTGAATTCATGAGCTTATACGAGTTTATTATCCAAAACGTTTCGTTATAGCTAACGCTTCAACGCCTTCGTCTTCGCCGAGACGTAGTGATTCTGGTCGTGTGCTTCAGCAGTTGTTTCTCGCTTCGTGGCTAATCATAGTCACATCGACTCCATCCTGTGGATACAACACCGCATGGGTGTTGAGAAAGCCCACTCGGTAGTGTTCTTTTATAGTGCGCAGTTTTGACTGATTGTTCATAGTCAAACACTGATAGGTTGTCTGAGTTACGAGCCTGAAGCACTAGGTTCTGGATTTGCGCTTATGTCCACCACTTGCTTGCCCACTTCGCCCATTGGGATTTTTTTTGGAATAGAAGCCTAAAATTTTTTGGTTTTTGAGAAAGAGAGCTATGGATAGGTCGTTAGTCTTTGTTGAAGAAAATGTGAAGCTTATTTGTTGCAGGCGATCTCCTCAATCACCTCCCGTTACATCTTAGGCCATTTATTATTAGACGTTCCACGGAAATGTTTTACATTAATTCACGCGTTTTACTGGTTTGGTCGATAATATTTTTCCATTTATAAACATCCATAAATCGTTGCAAAGCTAGGATTTTGCAATAGCTTCCATTTTAGTGCTACTGCCTTCGTAGTTATGCTAAGCTAAAGTTCTAGTAATCAAGATAAGAATACTCGAAAGGAACTTGAACTATTCTTCAGTGCGAATTCAAACATTAACACAAAGCTGCATAAATGCAAGGGAATACTGGAAGTTATCGCTTTGACTCCTGTCAAGTCAGAGCACTCGGTGTGCTATCGGTGCGGCACCTTCTTGAACTTATTTGGTGTTTTCTAGTCTTAATTTAGGGAATTTTTGTCGAACAGGCTTACAGGACACAGATCGCCAATATACAAAGAGGATGGCATCTATTTTCTAAATCCATTCGCCTATTCTATACAATAAAGATGACTCATCATAATTATTGAAAATGAACTAATAGTTCATTCCGACTTAAGTTTCCACTTAATGAACTCGCCGTCCAAAAAATATTCTATAAATTGCTAAAGGACCTGTGTTGGATTAGCCAAAGAAGGATTTCAAATGCTGCAGCAGAAGATGTGACAAAATAGGGAAGTGAGCATAAAATGCGTCGCATACGCCTCACTTCGGCCAATCTGCTCACAAACGTGTGCAGCGCATGTGACTCGCCTTGTAAAGTTTACCGGTAAGCGCATGCATTATATATAATCGTATATATATTTATATATATATATGTGCTCATAATGGTAGTCTTTAGTAAGCCGCTATTGGATGATTTTGAGTAATAAGAAACGTTTAGGATTTAGAGGAAATCGCTTCGATATTACTCAAAGAGAACAGAAACTGCTAGTTTGAAAGCTAAAGCACTTCCGTTGGTCACAAGTATCTTCAGACAAAAAACCTAGTGAACTAGTTTTAGCAGCTGTTCAGTGAAATCAGATACTGAGGAAAGCCAGGACAGGAAGAAGTGGGTGGTTGGGTGGTTCGTTGCCTGGATTGAGGTTTTCCGGTTTAGTTTTGATGACATCTTTCTAGTAATGAGAAATGACGCCGTTTGCAGTATTCTTAGAAACATGAAACTCAAAAAACATTAGGGGCTTGCTACAGCCCAGTCTAGGAGCGCTTATAGATCGAAGCTGTCAACAGTCAATGATGGATATAGAATTTGGAATGGTGATATGAGAATCTCACGAGGACGCTGCGTAATGTTCTACCATGTTATTCTCGTCATCATCGGCATGCTGATGTGCTTCCATTCTTCAAAATCTCTGCACTACTAAGTGGTTCATCATTTTTATTATCGTCGCTGTGCCATCAAAGCCGATAACACTACGGTAATTACCCGATGGCTTAAAGCTGATGTGTTCCGATAAGATTCTGGAAATGAGTGCAATCTCGAAGAAGGCTGAGTCTTTCACAATCACCACCTTAAAAATTAAACAGAAAGAAAGTATTTTTGGTAATCGGGCGAATTTAATTGGAATACACAGAGAATACTACTGTTAACATCATGTTCTAACAGGTGACAAAGAAGATTTATAGTGGCCTATTGGTACACTTCTTTTATTTTCACCTGCATATTTTCAACAGTAAGCAAAAATATTTAGGGCATGGTTAACAATATAAATCCAAAAATGCGAGGAACAGGCGGTGGTTCAACTTCGCCCCAAGCTTTCTAGACTTCCTGTTCCTCCGTAGTCGATAAATTGGTGTATGGCTTATGCTCAGCGTACTCCTCCTGATCCAATACTGGAGAGCATTGCCATGCCATGATATTGGAGAAAAGGGACTCGACCAGTAGTTAACGAAGTTCATAATGAAGACCAAAGCCCTCAAACAGCAATCAGACCCATATGCAAAATCAGAACACCTTTGTGGATGATGGATGCGAGGACACGAATGGAATGGAAAAGTGCTGAGCTCTGCACAGCAGATGTGCTTTTGAGCCATGAAAAAATTTGTTAACAATGAGTATTTGGAAAAATTTGCTCGGTTACCACTTCAGTTAGCGCTCACGCAGGACAGTGATTGTAAGTGTCCTCCAGCACACAAATTGTCGTTGGTTCGAACTTGTGACACTGATTAACCAAACCTCTCGTCAATCCTGAGTTGGCAAGTTAGTACCAGACACGTCTGGAAAGGTAAAAATCACTGACCTTATAGAGCAAGAAGGCACCGCGGGTGATTGTGCAAATCGAATATTCATCTGGCCATCTCTACGATGCTATGAATGGATTCAAACGCATCGTGTACCATTATAGAATTTATCACCATTGAAGGCTTTATTCTTCTATCACTGATCACTTTAATTACAACTGTTGAAAAGCAATCCTTCAGGGATCCACTGAAATTAATGACTTCCGAAAAAATCTTAAACGTTTGTAATCATAAAAATTTTAATTGATTGAGTATGCTATAAAAGACCAGTGTACTCTTTGTGGCTTCAAATAAAAAAGCTGTGGTACTCAAATAAAGTTGTTTCGTGCGATTCTCTTCCCTTATGTCATGCTTCCGATAAATGCCTCTTCGACTCTTCGAATTCGAATTTTCATAAGTTCGCAGTTCATGCTGGATATTTAGGTTAAGTATCCTGAAATATAGCGAACTGTTTCAGTCTTCCAGTGAAGAGCTTCAGTTTTTTAAAAAAACTTTATGATAGCAAAAGAACGTTTGCGAACATCTTTGACATTTGTGACGATATGCAATTAGTTGAAAAGTGCAACATTTAGCTAGAAGTGGGTCATAATAGTGTTTCATGACCATAAGTAAAAGAAGGTAATGGTTAGTGTTGCTTGCAAATATGCTGAAGGAATGACTCCTCATGTCATCCAGCCGTAGTTATTGCAACGTGAATGACCCACTTAACCATGACAAGCATCAATACTTGAAGCACATTTGATAGCCATCTTTTCCGCGTGACTAATAAAGGGATGGAGCTAACTCGGAAACTTCTAGTTCCATTCATGCCATTACGCTAGATAGAACGTAACCTGCTCTCTAACAACAACGAAAAATACGGCTTTGTCGGCGAGTTTCGGAGTTTTCACTTGGTTTAAAACATTACGTACATATCAGTCAAAAATCTGCATCAAACGCTTGATCGATCGATATGCACTTAATGAACTGAGTAGTTCTACAGCCGGTGATCGTCTCCAGAAATCGCGCCCAGTGTATTAATAAAACTGATGTCACTAATTTTCATGTACAGTGAACAAACTGCCAATGGTTTACCTCCTTATCGTGGCTGGGAGGTGTTTCTGGATGTCGGACTGCAATGTACAACGTATCCTTGGCAGGGTCACCCAAGCTGAGAAGGAGTCCGGCGTTTCCATCAGAAAACCTAGCTAAGAGTAAACCAATACCAGGATCCACCACCGTTCTGGTATCAAAGTCGCATGGTGTCAAATCTCCCTCTGATCCACAAGAGAGCTGCGGCTGCTTGTGGTGGCGAAAACCAGGAGCAGACGTTGGCCAGGATGTCCTCAGGATTCCAGAGAACCACAATTGCTTAACCAGAAAATTTCCGAAAAATGATAATTATGCTGGGGCCCGCACAACTAGTGAGGACGGGCCGTTCAAGTATCAGGTATCAATGAAGAAACTGTGCTGAGATTTTTCTGAAATACTGCAGGGCGTTCATAAAACAAACTGAGTGTTGAGGTGAAGATCAAATTCAGTGGCCTGGCTTCAGAAAACAAGCAAACTTATTCATTTTTGCACAACCAACATCTTCCTAGCTTCATATTTCCTATCATTTCTATGTTATTTTTTTACAATTAAGGGATTGCAAATAGTTTAGAGTAAGCGGCTGAAGCAGATTAATACAGATTAAAAATTCGACATGAATAGGATTGTGGCATTTCAGGGTGAAACATCATAAATCATTTTAAACACAATTTTTTATTACATCTTTTTCATTACATAACCCTACACCATGTGGATCACCATACCACGCTATGCGGATCCCAACACTCTTTGCATTCGATTCGTTTCCTCCTTACCAACCTCCACGAGGATCACCGAACCCTTCTCCGTGTGAGTTCTGTTTGTACTCGAGAATTTTTTCGTGTACGTCAGGAATGTCGTTAAACCGGGTCGAGTCGTCTATCTGTCGATCGCTGACACAGTCGTGATAGAGCAATCGCACTGAGCTGATTCCAAGTTAGTCTACCTTCTTCCCAACTCCGAACGGATGAGAGGCTTGATGCGCACTGAGCGAAACTGAGTACGCACTTAGGTAAGGTTGGTCTGTAGGCATAATGAAGGCGATCACTACCACTGTGCTACACTCTATTTTACTACATACAAAGTAGAAGTATATATTTTTAGATACGTAGCATACTGCACAAGTCCATAAATTTATTTAGGACCTATTTCGTTCATCACGTTCATTACCACATTAAGTGGATGATCTTCTACGTCGTATGTGGTGGATGTTGTTGTTTCTCTCATTATGACCTACAGCAGAGGTTGTGCGGAGCAGTTATCTGTGAGGAGGAATTTAGCATTTCAGTCTGTCTGGAAATATTCGCATTAACTGTAGGAATCACCATCTCCATAGTGGCAACCGCCTATGCTGATGACATGGCTACACTCCAGCATGGACTTCTCCGTTCTTTGGGATTACAAATATGTAAACCAGCATCAAACAAGTTAAACCGGTTTACTAGGTTTCTTGCGATTATTCATGAAAATCAAACACCGGAGGACTCATTCATATTTATTTTGCTCATTATCAAAACCTAGTATTTCTAGGAATTGAGGATAAGTATGACTTTCTTGTTAATGGTACTGCATTTTGATCATAGCTATAGTGTACCGTCCCATTAATCCAGCTGGCTCCATCCGTATTTGGTTCAATGACGACTACCTAACATTTGGTGAAGTTATAGCTCCGATCGGAGCCCTAGTGGTATGATTCGCTCAATTAACAAAAACAAATTAAGGATTTTTTTTAAACGGACTCTAATTAACGAGTTGATACCAGGTTGTCAGCAGGCATCTTGCACTGTCGACGGTTAACGCTTCTTCGACTTCGCCATGGTTTCCGAAAACCGTGAGTGCTTCTTAACAGACTAGCGTTGGTTGTTTTCATCGACTTATTCGGAGCAGGGTGTGATTTGTACATTAGATTTCCATTATAGGAATCATAATTGGAGTGTATTCAGTGAAGAATACTGTGTAGGAATACATCCTGACTCTGATGAAGGTGAATCAACCGAAATGTTAACCGTCGGAAGTAAAAGATACGTGTTAGCATCGTGTCAGCTCATCAAGGAGAATTTTTTAGCTTCTTGTGGAGTTTACGCGAAGTAGTTACACATTCTTAGTGTGGCTAACATTTTAGAGGTATCAGTTTTACAGCCACAATGATTCGAGTCTAGTCCCTACACCAGTTGTTCCCCTTATAATGTGAATTTTCGTCGTAGTTAGATCGATGGCCCCTGTAAAAACTGAGCTTCACCTTTACTCCGACAAACCCTAGCGATCTGCGCATAGTTATTCTTCTCCAGAACAAAACAATGATAAATCACTATTCTAGAGAAAGTTCACTGAAAGAATTCTGAACATCACCGCATCCAGTACTCAACACTTCGAGCCTGGAAATCAGAGACTCTTCCAGGCGTGGACAATGCAGAGTCGGTCAGCCAATCACCGTCTTGCACAAAAGTGGCAGTGCGGTTGTACCGATTGATGTTGCCTCACTTATGCGGCTCTCCATTGGATTCAATTCGATGCGACGACTAAGAAGACCTACATCGGTATGAAAACAATTACTGTGGTCACTCAACTCGGACCTTCGAGTGCCTGAAGAAGACGAAACCGCAGCAATATAAATCCCGATAAAGATTCCTTACAACCTTGTGGGAACAATATCACTAAAATAAGGCATCGATTATTGATGTCGGGGTTAAATCAAAGTCGGTATTGAATATGATTAGGAAATAGGAACAGCTTGCAAGGAAAGAAAACAACTTGATTATAAATGCCATGGCTAGGTGGAAATTGATTTTTCAAGTAATAACCAAGCTTAAGATTTGCTTAAAAAGGATTCGAAGGCTGTACAAAAAAGTCTTAATTGATAGTGCCGCCCTCGATTCACTGCATCACTTCTAGAGAGGAAGTTCCGTGAGACGCAGTAGGTGTATCAGCTTCTGTTGAACTAGCTGAAGTGGTTATCGTCGATTGCCGATTGCCCACAGCACAATGCTGCTCTTTTAAAAAGTTATGCGGGAATTTAAATGGGAATTAAATTTAAATGGGAATGTTTTAACGCGACGCATAATTTCGTCTTCTTAAGAAAATCTCATACTCCAGTCCAGTGCTGTGCAACAGGTCTATGGAAGTTTTTTGAAATTGGTCCATGTACTGCATTTTGGGCTAGGAAATTTTCCACTAGGAAATGGGGAAGATTTATGTTTTTGTTTTGTTCTGTGAGTACAATATCAAATTCATCGCTTTTTAATGCGATAACTTTTCTAGTACGGAACGGTGTTTATTTGTTGTTGTCAGCTGCATTACTGAACTCAGTTCACGATCGGAACAAACACAATCTGGCTGAATGAATCAAAGAGAACGAAAGTTATTGTTGGTCAGAGAAGCATGACAGTGAGGGCTAAGGAGTCATTGCTCTGTACGTCATTTACCTGATGGTGAAGAGCTTACAGACGCAGAATATGTGTTGAAATTTTCTCTCATATACGACTAAGCAAACATAGACGCTTAGAATGCTCCCAAGTCCGACTTTCTATTAACATCGGCATTGATTGAATAATTCTTTCTACTTCTGTTCAGCAAACACGAGGTGCTATTTTATTTCTTTATTTACGTACAAGCTGATGTTTCGGCGGATTTCGCCTTCCTCAGAGCCTAGAAAGGTCAAGTTCACAGCAACCTATTCGGTCAAACACCTCCATAACTAAACAGAGAAAACGCTAAGCCAAGATTTCAATCACATTTAACATAGCCCTGCACACTCACTGCTTTCTATGAGTCTTCCACTGAGTACGTCGTGTGAAACCGATCGCACAGGGTTCACATGGAAGCGCAATATGCCCCTACTGGTGGTACCGCGCTACCCAACAGCGCGTACGTGGTGGAGTCCTTCGACGTCACTACCCTCTATACGAACGTGTCGAATGACTCCGCTATGCAAGCCATAAGCGAGCTCCTTCATACAACACGAAGGAGCAATAAACATGTACGGCTTCTCGATTCAGCAGTTGATGACACTCTTAAAGGAGTGCCTAAACTGCTCAATCTTCAGATGGTCCGCGAGGCATTACGCACAAATGAGAGGGCTGGCAATGGGACAACGACCTGGCGCCAAGCCTTGCCATTGCATTCACGTCTAAAGTGGAAGCGCCAGTAATCGACCTCGGTCCGTTACTCTATTGTAGCTATATAGATGACTGTTTGCTCATTTGGTCAACACAAGAAGAAATTGACAAATGTTTCGAGTTGTAGAACGAACAGTCAGAGTATTCCAAGTTCACCGGAGAGAAACCGAAAGAGGCTTCCATTCCTGAACTTCCAAATTAACCTGTCAGAAAATGGCTACATTACAAAGTGGTACCGAAATCCAAGTAGTAAAAACATCTTGGTTCATTACCTCTCCTTTCACTCCTCTCACACGAAAAGGGCGCTTGTGAGAAACATGTATCGAACAGCTACCAGCGTGTGTGCAGGAAGTCAGCGGAGAGAGAAGTCCCGGAGCTTAGCGCGGCAAATAGCCACCTTTAGTGGCTACGAAACTGTAGCCCGAGATAGGTGTAGAGAAAGCCACAGGTACCCCAACGATAATTCTAGCACCGACAAGGTCCTGTTTATACTGCCCTTCATTTCAAATGAAGTAAGTGCAGCTATAAAACGCTGTTTAAGAAGGACCAGTCTAGAGAATTCGGTAACGATAATCGAAATACCACCGAGTAATCTAAGAGGTCAGCTAGTTCGCAACCGCCTATACGACTGTCTATGTGCAACGCAAAATTGCATAATTTGCCCCAATGGTAGAGACGGTGAGTTCGGGTACAGTCTATCTGATCTCTTGTAAAGCGTGCGACAACGAATACGTTGGCGAAACGGGTAGAACACTCTGCGTACGTATAAAAGAACATCTAGTCGGCAAACGTAAACCAAATACTCCACTAAGCATGCATAGGACGCAGAGACCTAATGGAGAAGATTTTGAAGTAGGGGATACGATGCTCGCGCAAGAATCGAGAACGCAAGCACGCAAAACTCTAGAGGCGTTCTGTATTAATTCCAAGAATCCGAAACTCAGCTGCAAGGAGGAATGCCTCATTATCACGCGTGATATTGGACAGTATATAAACCTGTTATTCTGATGGGAGGGGCACATTACGCTTCCATGTGAATTCTGTGCGGTCGGTCTTCACACGACATACGCAGTGGAAGACTCATAGAAAGCGGTGAGTGTGCAGAGCTGTGTTCAATGTGATCGAAGTCTTGGTTTAGCGTTTTCTCTGTTTGGTTATGGAGGTGTTTGGCCGGATATGTTGCTCTCAACTTGAGCTTTCCAGGCTCTGAGGAAGGCGAAATCCGCGGAAACGTCAGCTTACTTAGAATGCTGTTCGACAATGTCTATATTTTGAAATTAACTGTTACTATTTTTCGTTTTCGATTGTTTACTCAGCACTAGCGAAACTAAGCAATTTGATCAATCGCTGTTTTATGAAAGAGATCGAACAACGCGGTATGCCATAGTTAAGCAATCGCCATCTTCATGGCCATTACTACAATGTCATCACTTCTTCCTCTTCTTTTTCTTTTTTATTCTTCTTTTCCTTCTTCATCGGCCGTATGTTTTCTACCTTTGTATTCAACGTAAATTAGTCGACCCTGTAAGCCTACAATCTCAAATCGAATCCCGGTTTATTTGAAGAGTGATACAACCTGATGACGATTTTTCAACAACAGCACCAACAAAACTTTAAATTGCTCAAACCATCGGAAGGTGGATGTAGTCCACGTTTTGTAATTCTTGCCTCACCCGCATTCTATCATAAGAACGTGCCTGGGAATCACTTAGTGTAAGCGCATTACTAGTTTGCATGCTTTGCTCGAATTGATTGTTAGGAAAGTACATTGCATTGTTACTGTTTGGCACAGAAGGTTTGCTGAAGACAACCACAGAAAACATATTTATTGATTCGCTCTTTCTTCTCATTGAACAGTGAAGATGGCGTGAGCAAAACCAAAAGCACACAAATAGGCGCCACATTTTGTACGACCCACGGAGCGTTTACATATAGACCCGTTCGGTAATAGATAAGAGTTAAACTCCCTCACCTGATGGATCCTTTCCGATTAGTTGCGAGGCTAGTCGGATCCTTCAGTTAAGTATAATCAGTAGACAAATAAGGAATTCAACGCAAACCGAAAGAAACTATGAAAATGTTTGCTTTACTTTGTCAGGCAAAGTCACGACGACTGTAGACATAGATGATGCGTAATCCCTGATTGGGAATATTCGGAATGTATCCTTGGTGCTGATTAAGGCAATAGGTTGCAATCGAGTGAATGGGAAATTGAGAGTTAGTTTGGAGCGGCCCTACCGAAAGGGTATAATCATTCCACTTTCATCTTTCATGAAGTGGTTCGATTCACATCGGAAGCGTTCACTGAGGAATTGGACAGGTATAGAGTCTCTATGTTGCAAAAACGTTGGAACTGAGCTGCAGAAAACTTCAGTGCCAGAAATACGCCATGTTATAGAAAAATAATGGTCGACATAAAAATAAGGACTTGTCAATGCCTAGCCGTTTCTCCAAAACTGTTTGGCCTAGCTCACGTCGTCAGTCATTCCTGTAGTATCAAGTGTTAGCCCGGCGAAATGGGTTCAGGTCGATTTCAGCAACGCATCCAGAGTGGTCCATCTTCGGTTTGACCTAAAGAAAGTGTCCTTAACGAGAAAAGTACCTGGTTTTAATGCCTCACTCACGATCGCTGGCATTCTTCGAAACCTTTATATGGCGAAAACATGGCGCAGTGTGAAAAAGAAATATCAAACTCTTCGGCCAATTTACCGGTTTCCAGTTCCTTCGCCCACCAACGAATTCCTTAATAAATAAGGTAACGTGCCATCGGGTGTCCTCAAACGCCCTAGAATGTGATTCGAAGAGAATTCCCTACCACTTCAGTGGAATAGGGTACTCAAAGTTCCAACCTTTCCGACCTAAGTCGCTAAGTAGTGATCGGAGACGCTACCTCATAGTACATGGTATCAAAAAAATAGATTCGTGTCGTGCTACAATTGGGTCGTATGTGATCTCGAACACACAAAGCGAGGACCATCCGCAGTCATCGTTTATGGTGGTGATTGCATTCGAGCACGGAGGCGTGTGCGAGTCTCATACCGTGATCTGTAAAGCAACTGCAGTTGCAAGTGAAGCTGCTCGGCTTTACTTACGAACACAACCCCAACTTGAAGGTGGTCGTCCACGAGGACGCCTCTATCTTCGTTTATCCACTCTATGGTTTTTTTCGTCCATCTGTCGTCTGTTCTCATGTGACCGGTCCAGAAGAAGTGACAGACTTAAAAGACCAGAGCTTCACATTCCAGACAGATATTGAGAGTGTTGGTTGTATTTCATAAGACACCGTTTAAGCGCTCTGTGAGTAGTGTGAAGTATTTTTGACGTGGAGGAAGCATAAGTCCATATCACTGCTGCGTAATAGAAGCCTGGAAGAATTATTCAGCCGAGAAAGTGAGCTCGGAGTTTTAGGCTGTTAGTTGGTTTACTTTGAGAAACCCGAATGCAGCCCATGCTACTTTCATTCTTTTGCCTAATTCCTTCGCCGTGTTTTTCTCTCTGTTCATTGCACGGCCAAGACTCCCGTACGAGGTGGCCTCTATAATCAAAGAGCTATGCAGTTCAATTTTTTCGCCTTCGCACAATGGGTTTTTCATCAACTCTGTCCTCTTCCGATTTATGCGTTGTCCGATCTTTTTTCCCGCTACGTTGAGCTTATTCATCATCATCTGTGCTTCACTGGTACTTTTTTAACAAGATGACGATGTTGTCAGCGAAGCGAAGATTTGATAGGAATTTTCGTACGTAAATATACGAAATACGTATAGCTAATATATAAAATACGTATAGTTTTCTCATCCCAACCAAGTGACTTCGTTTTTTTCTGTAATACGTCAGTAAACAGCTTTGTGGATATGCAATCACATTTTCGAATGAGTATGACAAGGAGTTAGTGGGAAAGCTGTGTTTCCGTAGTGTAGGTCCAATAACAGTCGGATAGAGTTTTTATGTAGGACAGGTGCACTCCTTGGTTGACAGGTGCTCATAGGGGATTGCATTCGTTTTGCGCTGTCAAATGCTATGTCGTAGTCTAGAAAGGTTTAAGATTTGGACTAAATGGTATTTCCGATGGACTTTCACAATAACTGTTTGGATGTGGCTCATACAATGCGGCAAAATCCTTTTCGAAACTCTGCTTACTTAACTGGTTGTGCTTCAACTATTGCCCTTGGTATGCGCGAAGATATGTTTTAACTATGCTTCGCTATCGAAAAAACCGAATATAGGAGGCAAGGTGAAAAATGAAGCTAACTATCCAATTTTTCACCATTAAAATTTTTTCTTTGTATCATGTTAAAACAAAGTTCGGCATCAACCTTCACCAGGGTGTAGTATCTATAATATCGCTGATGGTGAAGTAGCGAAAGTGAGTGCTTGTAAAGTATTTAAACGTTCCTCACACATTCAGCAGCACAAGCACAACCTTCAAAGCCGAACTTCACCCTCTACTCGAGTAACCTTATTGGTTTTTAGAATGAGACCTTTTATTTTCACAAACTTTAACAAGAAGCCAACGTTAGCTAACTCATATGACCCTGCAGCTGCATAGAACTACTCAGCCGATTATCCTGGTTGTCGTTTCCAGTTATTCGCCTTAGACAACCCTGTTGGGAGATGAAACTTTGCTTACATCAAAGTTCAACAACCTCAAATATTGCCCAGCAACGACAAAAGGATAAACTAATAAAGGAAATTATGTTGCCTACCATGTTTAAGTCTTTAGCCTACAGACTTTGTCGACATTACGCCAATGTTTTTGATTCCGAAAGAAAATCTACTTCAGGTGTCTTTCCACGCTTTGCCTGCTAGATCCGATGTATCAGTCAGGATCGTGAACCAGTAGATATTCGACAAATGACACTGTTCCGTCGTCAATATGTATCTTTTAAATTGTGGATCACTCTCTGTGCTCTACGAACTTACTAAAATGCAGTAGTAAATTTCACACTCATGTATCATTGCTCTAGTAGTTTCCGTACCAGTCAATGACTTCAAATTCTGCTACAAATATGAAGAAGATCAAAGGTTTGAAATTCAGCATAAATTTGAACCATACTTTAATCAGTCGTAATCCTACCAAGGGATATTCTCCCACCCATTTGCTCTTCCACATTTGGTATTTCGACTAGTAGCGCTCCTTGTATCGAGAGAATACTTATCGGAAATGTAAATAAAGGTAAGTGAAAAATCCAGTTCCGTTACAGTTTGTCTACATTTGTATAATTCAGATATTTTGCTCACTGTTTGCAAGACGATGTCTACCAATGACGTCTTTTTCATTCTGATTAGAGCCGATACACTGACGTTCACTGCGTGGAAGTACGGTAGCATGAAGGGCGTAGCTAAGCAGTGTGTTCAGATTCGAACGCGTCGTCAAACAAGATTTATTCGCTCTGACTCAGATCACTAACTTTAAAAGCCGTTTTTATTAAAAATTTAAATTCTTATCGTTAGTGAGAACAGGGAGCTTCTACAGTGAAAAGTGCCAAGATCACATCACATACCAAATTCTGTGGTGACAACCTAAGAACTACCAATGCTAACTCGCGATCTCGCTATTCCGCGGAGAAAGTCCTGCCAAAAAACCAGAGTCTCCTTCAAATTGGAGTTTTTATTGGCCATATGCTAAAAGATTAAAATTCAAGTAAATGTCTAAATGTAAGTATTCGAAAAGATTCGAGCAGTGGTTTACTACTCATTTCTAAGGAAGGACAAAACGCTAACGATTAACATGGGGATCAGTCGTAAACAAAATAATACCAAAAGTGTTACTACGTTTTGTTTTTTTCTTAAATTATTTTCTTAAAACTTATTGAGATCACCTTCGGTGGCACGAGGGAGATGCATCGCTTCCTCACTAAGTTTACTCTAGCGAGACGAGCCTTTCTAGCATGAGTTTATTCTTAGATAGGTTTCTGAACGAAAACGTCGACCTGATTCCCTGTTTCGGTGACACCAATAAAAAACGGATGCCATATATAGGCTATATATATATATATATATATATATACATTAATATTCGTATATTGTAAGTGGCACTGTGACAGTCCTTGCCGTTTTTTCAATTAGCGGTGGCTTTGATAAAGCCTTGTCAACGTGAAAAGCTTAGAGTGTTTAAACCATGTAAGAGTATTTATTGTTTCATATGAAACAAAAACTCTTCAATAAATTACTATACAAACATATAAATACATAGAACATGCTTCTCGAGTAAGATTCCAGGACATGCGGAGATTGACTGTGAGTTCTCTGAAGAGTTTTAAGCTGCAGCTGTATTAAATGGTTTTGCTATGCTCATCGATAGAGTGTATTTCTCGTTAATTAAGCACCGATTACCAAACAAAAAATCTCACTCCAAGTATTCTATGATTATTACAAGAACTAGCGAGACAGAACTACAAATACGTTGCTGGTGAAAAGTCGAAAACAGGTAATAACCCGTCACAGAGATTAAATGTTAAAACAGCTTCTCGTTTTTTGTCTGTCGACATGTAAGCACATTGTTTGAAATAAAAAAAAGTTCAGCATGCGAGAAATATAGTAAAATATGGAAAATATATAAACAGAAACTGTACAAATCGACGTCTTGGACTAGTGGCTAATGAACCGAGGCATTCTCACATAAATTTTCAATCTCATCTTTCATTTAGTTATGCGCTTTGTATATTCCATAAGGCGCACCGGAAAAAACTGAGCTCCATGCATGCGTATTGATTGCGCCTGCGAAAAAATCAGTTCGTATACCTACCATGTTGCATACAGTGAGTGCACGAAGATCGCCGCTAACGCGGGTGGGAAACGCGTAGATGGATAAGGTTGCATGATGAGCAATATTCAACGTCTATTATTATTCGTATAAACGCATCAGAAGTGAGCAATGCCGAAAACTAATCGATATGTAGAGTTTACGTGGAAATGCCTCAGCTCGATTAGGTGTATCAGTAGTCTAAACAAATGTGGCCAGCCTTCGTTTCGTGGTAGGTGAAACAAGAATCGATTTCATGGCAAGTGTTCGACTCAGTCGTACTAGTATCATTCGTAAATAGCTGTTTTCCACTTTTTGCTGGTTCTTCGGATGGCTGCAATGAATAGCGAAGATCGAGGTTTTTGTTATCATGGAATGCCGGCGCATCGCTGAGTCCCTTTAAATCCACGACAAACATCTAAAATATTGCAGCCATATCAATATACTCATAAAGTAAATGACTAATGCATTCTCACTTGTTTTTATTCAAAAGAAAAATGACGCATATGAAGTATTTTATTTTTTGAAAAGTTCAAGTTTATTTGGAAAACTTTGGTCGGTTAAAGCGTCATACGTCTTTCTCCCGGATTTTAACATTTACGCAATTGTGAGAGATGTACAAGTATCTAAAAAGGCAGTTCTGTTCATGCAATAGTTTTCTTTCCTTTCAGAAAAGTTTTCCCTACAAAACATTGCACATTTCAGAAGTAGTGATGTTTTCAATGTGAACACATTCGTGATATTTCCAGATATGCAGACTTCGATTCTCTAGGTAATCGTATCTTATGTGAGGGTTCAGCCAAAAGTTTTCGGTCAGTTTACTGCGAGCTACTTTTATAGTTAGGGTCGTCGTCAACAAAAAGGCTGTCGCATATCTACCTTCGAGAAGGATCACGGCAATCTTTTTTCACGAGGTAAAGTTTGCACCTATGGTAGAGTGCGGCAAGTCACCTCTGTGTGCATTCTCGCCAAATATGATAAAAACGACATTAAATGGAAAAAATTGGTACATTTGATACCACTTTTGGTATCAGAGTGACGCGTGTAGCGCAGTGGTCAGAGACGCCCTGCAACATACATGTGTGGAATCGATCCCGGCGTCCATGGCTCAGAAAACCTTCCATTCCTCCGGAGTCGGTAAATTGGTACCAGACTTGTTTGGAAGGATGGCAGCACTAGCTGGATACATCGGTCGGGCACCTCGAGCCATTGTAAGGGCCAGATATGCATTCATTCTCCTTCAAACGGTGCTTGAAGAAATCGAATGCATGGCGCATCCCTCAAGGATTGATCAACGCCGAAAGCTTTAACCTTTATTTTTCATCCTTGGTAGCAAAACCCATTGTGCTGTTCAAGAGTGATATACTGAAGAATGGAGACCTTTGTTAACTAAATTTTTGTTTCATTTTATATGAACCGTCTTCACTTCTGCTGTTAGGATCTTAGCATTTCCCACATTCGATTCGGTTCCACGCAACCAATGTACACAAAATTCTTCTAACTTTTAGGTTTTTGTTTACTGTTTTAAGACTCCATTTTATCTTGAATATCGTAAAATTTTGGTCCAGTAATTGTTTTTGGAGCCCTGAGATAGCCGGCTTGGAGCGTTCCCAATTGGATAGCAGAGAATGAGGTTTTTCCATACAAGTCCTGTACCAATTTCTCGACCCCGGAAGGATGGGAGGTTTGGTTGGCCCGGAACGGAATCGAACTAGCACCATGCTCGTGGTGACGGACATCATGACCACTGTGCTATCCGTCCTCCTTTTGTTGACTTAATAGATGAATAACGGGTTTACCGATGATGCAGAGAGGCAAAACTCAGTACTTCAGTATATCATGTCCATTCCATTGTAAATGACAATGAGTACGTTTTTTGTACTTTGATTTATTGTTTTAATGAGTCTTTACTGTGCAACTTTTATTTTCAAGTGCAAAACTAAGATGCTTAGAAAATAATAAGCTTACCTTAGACGTTTTGTCGGCTACTTTATGTCGTTTGAGGGTATGAATGTTAGCGATGATTGAAATTTTAGCTCGGCAGCTATTGAGCAAGTTCTGCATCCATGATGATCGCATGAGTTTTCTGACCAGAAATCCAATAGTCGTGAATGATGTCATCAACAGGAGCGCTGCGTACAGTGAAGAATCTGCACTGTCGTCTTGTTTCACTGAATGTGAAAAAGAAGAAAAAAAGACGAAAAATCATAAAAAAATAGGTTCTCTTTCTGGTTGATATTCTGAGTGTTTGATCACACAAACGCAGTGCTATTAACCTTTTCAAGGACTTATGCACTCTTACTGCTAGCAGCACGTTCATGGGTACTGAACTACAACGTGCAGAAGTGAGTTTTCCTCTAGCGTGTTCGCCCAACCTAAGTAGGAGTTTAACAGTCCTACTCGGTACTTAGTAATGAATAAGCCAATGCTAAGCCATCGCCTATATACTAGCAGAAATATGATTGCGACGGGGATAGCCTCAGTCCGATTCACGTGAGCAGGTTAGTGCCTGAGTTGACAGAAAGCTGTCTCACAATAACTCTGGAGATAGGAGAAAAAGGCACTCTGGCCATAGGAACGCCAGCTGTATGGAAAATGTATGTTAGCGCTCACCTTTTGAAATACTAATGAACTGTTCATGTGTTCAAATCAGTACCATCAAAAACTCTTAAGAAGGTAATCACCGATAACAAAGCTTCACGTAAGGCGACTTTTATTGGGGAGACTGCCAAGTGGTCTTCGTCACTTACTTTTTAAGGCGGTATAACATCTTGACGCATAGTTCGTGATTGTTGACGATGTTGTTCGCAAAGTAGAAACTCGATCATCCGATGAAAAACTTGCTGGACTTGGAGCTAAAAAGTGCCTTACGTGATGTTATAAAAACGTTATCGTACAAGAAAATTGACAATGTTGGTCAGTTTTATGGAATACATCACTGTCACATTCACGATCAAATGCCTAGATGGCCATCAGCACAGTTGTACTCGTTTGCTTCTTTTATTTTCAACAAGCTCTCTACTAGTGGTGAATTGAAAAGTTTTCATAGACTAGAGTGTGTTTTAAAATGGTGACCATACGGCTCTTCTTCCTATCCTCATAAAGAGTAGCTCATATGACATAACGATTTCAACTGCAGGCACTGACTGTTCCAGTTTTCAGGCCCACAGGTAGAAATTTATCCTGATTTCAGCGTAGACCGTATACATGTTCAAATTCAGCAAAGATTAGAAGTAAATACACTTTATGTGGTGAACGACCTTCTGTTTCTTGAAAAAAATAGAATAACGTACCAGTTGAAGAAACTGTAGTGATGGAGAAGGTCTGTAGTATTGAATGTGTAGGAGAAGTAAAACCACCAACGGTGTAGAGAGAAAGGGTAGGAGTTAACCCTAAGAAAAGTCAGTTTTCGTTTTTAACACAGGAACCATATAATTTCACCATCCATTCTTTCATGCGTTTTACTTGATAATTACGGTCAATTAAAGGTCATCAGGCTGAATTTGTAAAAATAGGAAGTTTTCGGAAGATTATCAGCTTATAACTCGTATGAAATGCTGAGATATTTGCAAAATTCCGGACCGCAGGTGCATTCAGTGGGGAACGAAGAAGCGATGTTGTCCTCACCGAGGAGCAGCGCACTTCCCCACCACACCATCCGGGTCCTTCGTTTTGCCTGTCTCTCAGCTAGTTCTATCGATCTTTTTTGCCATCAGCAACGGCGCGTGTTCGTTCCCCACCTGCGGTCCGGAGTTTTGCAAATATCTCAGCATTTCATACGAATTATATTTCGCAACATACCCTGCCATTAAGAAGAAAAAGGCAGTAAATAAACGGGTTAAGATTTTCAGTTTATTTTATTTTACACTACTTTATATGACCCGTCATCAGATTTACCGTATGGATCCCAGCACTTCCTGCATTCAATTCGGTCCTTCGGATTCATCATCAACACTGGTCCTCGAAAATTTCGCGTTGTTTTGGCTGCTGCTTGATGATTTCGTCTTCTCTGTGGTAAAGGACTAAAAAGCATAAAGCTTTCGCCGTTGATCAATCCCTGTGGGATGCGCCATGCATTCGACTTCATTTAGTATCGTTTGGAGGTGACTGAATGGATATCTCGCCTTTACAGTGACTCGCGGTGGCCTACCGATGTATCGTGCTAGTGCTTCTATCCTCCTAGACAAGTCTGGTACCAATTTACAGAAACCACAGGAATGGAAGGCTTAGTGGGGCCATGGGCGTGAGCATCGATTCCACGCGTGTCTTGCAGGGTATTTCCGACCACTGCGCCACATGGTCCACCTTCTCTATGAATGTCGTAAAGTGTTGGTCGGATCGATCCTCTTTGAAATCTTGAAGATAACTCAGCAAAGGCGTGCCCACATGGGTAGGAGAGGACTGCTGGGCGGAGATCGAACCAGCACATTTGATTCCTGATTGGCGTCATCACTAGCTACTTCGTTACCCCCGTCTCCATTCTTGAAAGACAAAGCGATCAAAACAGCTACTGTTTCCTAGTCATACCTCTTCTCACAGATGGTCTTGTCCTGGTGTGGAGTCGAGCCAACGACATGGTTTTCGAGGGCAGTGTGGGAGTCGTTTTCGGTTCATCGAGTTTAGGCCTCAAGATCGTTGTCACTGAAAACAAATTCCATGTTTATGATTCGTTAGATTTCATTCAAGTCGACCAGCGATTTTGAGAGGACTTACTATGCTTCGATGCTAACCGTGCAGCAGTGCTCTTCGACGACGATGACTTTGTTGGTGAAGGCGTTGTAATGTCGTCGATACGGGTAGTTGAGACATCTCCAGTTGCTGAAAAGAAAACATTTCCGCACCATTACATTGTTCTTTATGACTACTAAATATTTGTCAGGAGTAGTTTTATTTCGAGAGGGCTAGAGTTTCAAATTCCATACAACGTCAAATAGTATGCCACCCCAGCGCAGATGCAGATATTTTTGGGTGATGAAATGATATGCTTAGTAGCAACTCAATCATGGGAATGATTCTTATGAGAAAGAGCTAGACATTATCATCTGAAGCCCAGATAGAAGTAAATAAGCGCCCATGTTGCTAACGTGGAGGTATCGATGGGACAGAAGGTATGTAGGCGCCCGGTAAGGACAATGCAAATATGTCAACTTCTACAGTGATGTGGAAATGATCTGTGGAGTACAAATCGGCACTGAACCCAGTTAAACTGAAGCTGCAGCCGAAATCATAATGTTCACTTTGATTGCTTAATGGACGACGACTCCCTACTAGTCAAATGACATTTTTGCTAGAACCGCATTATCATTTCCTAAAATAATCCATCCAAGTATTCAGATATTTAAGTTTTTTTTCTTTCAAAAGCAATGTTGTTGTGAAACGAAAACAACCTTTATTTATATCCTTTTGGTGAAGATTGCGTTTTCTGGATGCTTTGCTAAGCAACGAATTGTCTAGTTAATTACTGGTTAAAAGCTAACCTATTGTGCAATCCTTTCCAGTCCAACCGGGTAGACACACTTTTTTACCACTTGAATCGCAAATATGATGATCACCTGCAGCATAAGCACAGTACTGCGCACACATCAATCCATAGTAGGGTCTGAATACAGCCTTTGTTAGAAGTACTGTAGCGCATTAACTGCATACAGCAACATCTGGGTCTGACGAAGAAACAAGGTTTAGTGGCAGTGATTTCGATGTGCTCGCATACTGCCTAAACGCACGCTTTAAATGATTACAACAGATTTTTTTCGACGGCAGCCGACAATAAATTGGCATGAAGTTATTTAAAAACATTAAGACAACATTAAGACAAGAAACATTAGAGATTTTCTATTGTTTTTTTGGGAAGCTTACATAAGGTTGATAACATTTTTTATTTTTGACTAACGTTTCTACAGTATCGTCTTCACCAGAGCCGATGATACGGGTGGATAGTCGACAGGCATTCGTGTTCTCAAGGTGGTGTCTTCATAGCGCATCGAGCCGGGTCTTCCTCAGTGGAGCATCTCTCTCGAATAAGTCATACTTACTCGGCTATACCCTTTCACACAGGAGGGTTCTCAACGATAGCAGTGATTGTCAACAGATGTTGTCCTTTTCTGCTCTTACCAATCCTTTGTCAAATCCGTGTGGGAGAGGTTACAATGAAAAATAAGGGCAGCATATTACCGTATGAAAAAATATATTAAAATGAAGAGTGATCATTATTATTCGCTACATAGGCAACACAACCACACGACGTGCTTGAACGTTCAAAGCTTAAAGGCGAGAATACCTACCTATTACAAACTGTGATAAAATCGAAAATCAATCCATTAGCTACTGCAGTTCGCTGAGCTGGTCGTGATCCGTCGATTACACTTCGATAAGATAACTTTTGTGATTTCTCTGAACAAATCAGAAAGCGACGAGGTAGAAAGGAGGTAAAATAAGGAAAAAGGAAGAATGGTGATTAAAGACAGAATAGTAATAGAGAAGAAAAGACAAATAGATAATAAGTGGTTAAAATTGAGAAATAAAACAAAACGGTTGAGTTCGTGGTGTTCAGTAGAGCTAACAGGATGTGCCGCAATGTTAGCATTATTTTGAAGGCTGTTAAGCTTCCATGGATTCACAGAAGCAATGAATACGAACTCAGTCAATATATTACTTTCTAGGAAGTAAGTCGATGGAAATTTGGTTATTTCGTACTATCGTGTATTATTTTGTATTTCGCAGAGAAATCTTCTACCGATGAACTCTATAAGTATGAAGAGTTTCATAAAGTTAGAGAAATGAGTAGCTATCTCCACGGAATATACGATGAAGGCCATACCTTATGGTGGCCAAGGGACCATGGAGTGCTACTTACATTAGGAATGTTCTCAATTTAGTTAAGTGATAGTAGATAGTAGATATTTTTAAAACAAAATAGTGTCACGATCTTTCAACAAATGAGGTTATTTAATTACTTGTACCTTCGTCAGCACCACCGTTTGTATCGGAGATGTCAAAAGCAATAGTAAGATACGCCTAAAAAATCATTGATTGGTTAGGAAGCAAATAAAATTGAGTAGTATTCTAATCCATACTTATTCAGCTTTTGTAGTCCTTGAGGTTTATTTCACGAAAGATCTCAAGCTAATAAGTCACAAGACTACCTGGCACCTCTCCATGTAGTGAGGAAGAGATTAAACCAGACTTTAAACAAACCTGAGTCACGAATGGATGCCGAAGAAAATTTCCGGGGTCTGGCGCATCATTTTAGCCAATACCTACTGTCGTATTTGTGCACATATGGATACTCTCAACTACACATGGAAACATTGCACTTTGTAGGTTGATTCAACCAAAATCCTTCAAATAGCATGCTAAGAGATATCAGAAAACGATTCGTGGTCGCGTTCAACAAATAGCCTCTTCTACTTTAGAAGAGCTCGCCTATCCATCAGTACGAGGTTTTGTCAACAAAAATAAATATGATAAATAGAATAGTTATGGTGGATTTGAAACGAAAAGTTTGGTTCTTTTCGTGACATTTAAGCAGTCGGAACCAACTCGCGGATTTTGATGATCGGCATAGAAGAATGAAGACATTGTTTACGCCGACTGAGGTCGTCCAATAATATACATCGTCATAGTGTTACCGGTAAAATTATATTTGTATCTTAATCTGGCCCAAACTCAGAAAAGCGTTTTTGGTGCTTTTTTATAATGTTTCCCAAAAAATACTGAATTTCGAAAAAAAGATAGGATTTAAAAAATCTGGAACAGACCGTGGTCAAATTTGCAATGCGGAAGTGAAGAACAGTATCGGTTCGATTTGTCACTGTCAACTGGCCAGATTTTAAGCAAAGGTTGGCTGAGGTTTTATGGTAGTGGTACGGTAGCTCAGTGAAGCAATACCGTACATGTTGTCGCTTCATTGAAGAGATTCGCACCAGAAATGTGCCAGAACTGAACTGAAATCAATATATTTGAGGTGTACTGAAACAAATCTGTTTAATGGTAGTGGTTGATTAATTTTGAATCAACCGATAACAAAATAGAAACGACTTAGGCAATTCTAGCGTTTATAAACATAGCACCCACAGAATTTTGTAGGTACTGATTGCTAAGAGAGTACATTTCACTCACAGGTTATTTATTTGAAGCGTGTACAAAAGCAATCCTTAAATTTTGCTTCGGGCCACAGAGCAAATTAATCGAATCGAATTTTTTAGGTTGCTGAATCACTTACGGAAGTAATTTGAGGAAACTCTGGGAATCTAAGACTTTGTCAGAAATTTCTACTAGTTAGAGTCATTGCGGGAACATCCTGTCTTATCTATGAATCACTCCTTAACTTCGTTGAAAATCGATCAGAGAAGCATAAAACGTGGTGGAAATCCACACAATATGTGCCACTGTCCCAAAATTATCTTTAAAATAAAATAGGAGGTATTTCGGAAAACTGGTGCAGAAATGTTTAAAGCACAAACCAAATTTGCCTCTCCTATCATCCAAAGAACTATCGTAGCGATAAGGTTAAATAAAAACATTGTGGGTAGTTTCAGCCCCACGTTCCTCAACCACCACCCCCTAAAAAGAGATTTTATCGAGAAATACTTGTAACATAAAAGAGCGAAAAATATCACTGCCATGCAAAAACACAGAGCTGGAAGGAAATGAACATCTTTCTAAAATGGAAAAATGGGGATTTGAATAGATTGGAGATGACGAGACGTGAATCATGAGTAGAACCTGCGTAATGATGGTTTCAATTGAATAAGAAATTTTAAAAGCTGTAGTGGATTACTGAAAGAATAAAAGAGTAAAACATCCAGCATTTATTAATCGCTAAGCGAACTGGATGAATTCGACTCCATTCGTAACGCTGTATAGACGGACGAATGCACATTTGGCCTATATACAGTGATTTATATAGGTTAATAATTGGTAACATAAACCTTGTGCTTTTATCCTATCAGACAAACCTGATAGCCACTTAGCCAACACCCGAAAGATAGAAGATTTGGCTTGCCCAAGACGCGATATCGAACCAGTGACCGCAACTGTGTGTGACAAGATCAATTCTATCCACTGCACAGCGCGCCCCTGTGTATTATATTATTTGCCAATAATCTACAAAAATTTCAACATCTTTTTATTGTAATTGTCTTTAGTGGCTTACCACCCCATTTTAGCGCTGTGAAATCCTAAGCATGTAAAGACAGTATAAAGCGAGCACGATAATAATCGTATCCATACCAGTGCTAATAAGGATGCGGGTAGAGCACTAGTACTGGTGCCGTTCAATACGCATAAAACGGTTGTCCTATATCGTTCGGAACCAGCCAAATCCCTATCTCTCCTGAGTTAGGAAAGCGGTATCAGACTTGTCTGAGATCAGTACGCTCCGTAAAATCCACAAAAGGCTAGTGGCAGCCTGCGATGCAAGTCTTGGAAAGCTCTAGCACAGCTATTTCAGGGTTCCAGAGAAAGTAGACTCAATCAGAGTTTATCGGTGTCATGAAGAAGGTTAGTATCTAAAACCAGTTGCCGAATGCACGCGAAAAAAAGAGAGCGTCGTAAATGACGAGTGCCAGCTAAAGAATAGAATAAAAGAAGTGCGATGATGCACACGGTATATCTAAAGACGCGTCAAGTGAAATAAATAAAGAATGACGGAAGAAATACGAAGGAAAATCAGACATGAAAAAATAAGTGAAGCAGAAGCGAAAAATACCGCGAAGTTTTTAAGTTCAAAAAAAGTTACCAAGAAAATTCGAAAAAGCGAGGACATGATGTCAAGTGCTTATATCTTATCAAACTCATCCTCGGTCTAAGCCCATAGCTCTGAACCACAACCGACCACTGTCGCCTCGTCAGAAATGGCCAACGGGTACTATTAGCGATCGTAAAACCCAGGCGATTGATAACAGATTCGGTCAAACGCCAACGGCACACAAGTGGCACAGGTGTCAAAAGTGTCTGTCAGCGGTCAGGAAGGCGACGATCGGCCAGATACCTACATATTTTTTAACACCTACTTCTCCAGTACCATTGCCAAAAGCCTTTGTTTAAAACTAACCAAGAATAACATAAAAAATGTTAGCTTTTTTTGGAAAACTCAACGGCTAAAAGTAGCTATTCGGTGACACCAATCGATAACGAAGCGGACGCGAAGACTAAAAGGTTATAGATATTGGTTATAACTACGTTTGGTCAAATTTCATAAAACTTTCACTCACTGTAAAAAATTGTAACTAAAAAAGTTTTTAAAATTCTAGCGGCTTCTGAGCATGGGCGAAGTGATGAGCTCACGCAATAGGAATTTCTATTGGAATGCACGTGCAAACACGAAGCGACTTCTTGGTTGGAGAAGAAAGTTTTGAAGAATCCCAAAAAAATTGCTATTAAGCAAATTTCTAGCTGTCTATGAGAGAATTGAGAAACCTAAACTATTGGGAGAGCTGAAGCAGTTGATAACTACGATAACAACTAAAATGGCTAGAGCAGAACTTTCCGCTATGAAGAAACGCTGAAGAGGGAAAAACTCCTATGATCGATGAAGTGACTAACATAGTTCCTCACATTCTGTAACGACACTAGAGGAATCCACAGACCAAGTAGATCGTCATTTAGAGTGACGTTTAAGGAAATGCAAGTTCAGCTGGTTAGCCTGGTTCCATCACATTCTACGGTTGTTTCGGTAGAATCGAACTAAACTTTTTGGTAGTTTGTAAATCGGATTTCGCTTCCTAAACTATAACCCTAAAAATTATAACGGATTTAAGTGCTACTTCAGATCTGTTTAAAATCCTTGCTAAAAAATATCGTTGACAGGCCGGGACCATTGGGAAAACATGAAGTATGACTTATGTTTGAGGAAGCGGTTTGATTAGAAACTTTGCAGGGCAGCCTACGTAGAGTAAGGCGGCTTGGCTTTCATAGTATCAAAATGATATCGGTATCGAAATTAAGATAACTAGTATATGTCGGCAAAGAAATGAAGAGAAGCGAACGATAGTGCCCTTTATAGGATCTTAGAACTAAAAGGTCTTTCTTAGCGCAGTTGTTAAGTTCTAGAGAACACTAATAGTTATTGAGTTGAAAGATACGTGCGAAATCTCTGTTGGTTGAAGCGGCTTTTTTTTGCTAACTCCACATGGCATATTTAGTGAATACCAGCCCTTGTTTAATTCCATTCGTTTATTCGTATCCATCACTTACGAAGGTCTTCAGATTTGGCTGTAGGTTTGGAAAATGCTTAAGGAATTTTAGTTTCCTTTATGAATGTCGTTGAATAGTGGACGAGTAGATTCTTTCCGGAAATCTGCGAGAGCAATGATGAGACATTTCCAGGGGACCAAAGGCAGCGACTAGTGTTTGTGGTTCGGAAGTAGGTCCACCTCAAGAAGTCTGGTAGCAATTTGAAGAGTTCGGAGACTTGCAGAGAACTGGGTTTGCTGGGGTCATGGTTGCAGCACCTCCCATTTCCGAATATTTACTGAAATTGGTACAATACAGAGAGAATTATCATGGAACCTACGAAAGAGTGATCGCACCTTCGTAAAGCGCTCGGAAATGGATGCTTATTAAAAGGATAAACTATAAATTTCCGAGCTTTGTAATGTCTGAAGGAAACACCATGCACTTGACTATAAAGAGCATCATGAAGTGACTGAATACATATGTCCCATGTACAACAGAGTGATTAGAGCAGATATTCACAAAGTATCAAACGATGGTCCTATCGTGCTCCCCAGGCTCACCAAACGCTTCATTCCTACTACGTCTGTGAGTTGCTATCAGACTTGACTTGGGAGCATAAAAACACCGATTTCATACATCGGTAAGCCCACCGCTAGTCACTGCGTAGGCCAAATGTAATTGCAATAAACTAAACAAAGTTGTCGAATATTGATAGAAAACTTGTTTATTTTTAACAACTAATCTTTTTTTTAAAATGCTACGAAAAAGTGGAACGACTCCCTTGAATCTGGTAGTGGCCTTAGCTACTTGAGAATGAAAAATTTTACCGATTTAATTCATACTTACTTGATACTTGAATGGCCCATCCTCACTGGTTGTACGGACCCCAGCATAATCTCCATTTCTCAGAGATTTGCTGGTTAAGCCAGTATGGCTCCCTGGAGTTCCAAGGTCACCCTGGCCAAAGTCGGCCTCAGGTGTTCACCACCACGGACAGTCGCAGCCCTTGTGGATCAGAGGGAGATTTACCATCATGCGATTTGATGCCAGGACGGTGGTGGATCCTGGTATTGGTTTACTCTTACCTAGGTTTCCTGATGGAAACGCCGGATTCCTTCTCAGCTTGGGTGACCCTGCCAGTGGATGAATCCCCGCTGTACATCGCAATCCGACACCCAGGAACACCTCCCAGTCACGATAAGGCGGTAAACCGTTGGGAGGGATTTGATTCATACAATAAACAATTCAGTAAAAAAGTGGAAGATTATCAGAACTAATTAATAAGGTTTCGAATAAATTTCGGAGCATTGAAGATATGAGTGCGGCTTTTTTAAGGAAAATACCACAGAAAAAAGCCAGATGGTGGCAAAAAAAACTGTGCACCAACTGTGCGACGAGTGCGCAGTCGATGACGAACGGGATCACTGAGTGATAATTTTGCAAATAAAAAGGTAAAATACGATTAAAAACTATTGTAGTGTGTTTTGGCTTACGAAAGAGATTAAAACAGAGTGAAACGTTTGAGAGGGAAACTAACGAAGCGGTTAAAAGGCGGTGCGAATGGGACGGCGATAAGCTTTCTTTCAAGGGCACTGTGCTCAAGAAAATCGTGCAGCTGCTGCGGTTTTTTACTAAGCGATGAGCTTCTCTTAAAGGGGTTTACCCCATTCACACTCAAAAAAGTGCATAATAGCACGAAAAACAGATTAAAGTATTTAAGAATGCATATAGAGAACCGTAAAGGCAAAACACACCGTAGTATTGCTGTTATAGATTACATAGGGACGCGCGTAGCACAGTGGTTAGTGGCGCCCTGCAATTACCTACAATCAAATTACATGGGTTCGATCCTGAACCGCAGGCCTACCGACGCTACCATTCCTCCAGAGTCGGCTAATTAGTGCTAGACCTGCTTGGAAGGGTAGCAGCACTGACTCGATACATCAATAGGCCACAGCAAGTCATTATAAGGTCAGGTATACATTAAATCAACTAACACTCTTAGTGCAGTTCAATGTATGGCGCATCCTTAAAGAATTGATCGACGTCGAGAGCTTTACCCTCTTTTTATTTACAAATTATATATATATAGGAATAAAAATATCAGTAGTTAACTATACAGTGAGGCACTAATCACAGTGGGATGTGAATTTTAGTTGCTTTGTGGGATTTGATATCATTCTTATCAGCCTCTATGGTTTTGGTCAATAATAAATTTTTAAGCCATCCCAATCGCGTAGCGAAGTTGCGCCATACAAGTAAATTCTTCCCTCGATAATCATCCTTAAGTAGAATTCAAATTCCGGAGAGTTAAAATCGTAACCTGAATGTATTACAGGCTACTGAATAACTATGTGCAGCTTGTGGTTTATCCTTAGTAGGATCGGTTGAGACGTATCTCTACCCTTCCATTAAAAAAACGAAGCGTGCCATTGAAGTGCGCGACGAACAATTTTTCGCTGCCGTTTTGCTAAAAACACTAACAAGTTCTCATCATAGGAAAATCTGGCAAAACTGTGATGCTGTCTGTGTCATTTGAAAAAATCATGAACGAGCTGGATAAATCGTAGACGATACGGGTGACAGACACCTCAATGTAAGAATAACTATGGAATAAAGGAATTTGTGGTAGAAGTGAGTGTTTGTTTGTTACATGAATCAGCCATCGGAAACAACCCGCCCATAATAAAAATCTTTATGGGTTCCTTATAAACACTTTTTTTCAATACGTAGCACGAAAACTAAATATAGTCAATTTTCAGTATTACGATGAAGATATCATCATCAAAGTGAAGTTTATCTAGCTCTCGACCATTTTAACCCTATCTTACACTGTTGAAATTTTCACATGAGACTTCCGAAAACTGAGATTTCGACGAGATCGTTTCACCACATCAGCGACCTCCCTTCACATCTATAGTGATTTCCTACTAAGCTGTTTGGAAATCAATGCGGAGGATGAGATTTCATCTTCCTTGTATACGTTTTTGCAATATTTCTTTTCACGTTCATGCATGATGTATTAACATCGTCTTGCTAAGCCTTCACTTTGGTGTAGTTGAAGAATTAATGCGAAATCTGGCATTGGTCTACTTTTTTTCTAACATGAATATGCTAAAAACTTACCCACATAGGTGGGTGGCCTACATGACTCCTTCGGAATTCATTCCGACCGCGGTACATTTCCTATCTATATAAATCTCTTTGAATTCTTCGACTTCACTTTATGTCACATACAGGCCATAGGACTGTTCACAGCACTTTTCAACTAGCGGAAAATTAACTTTAAAAAGTTTCGAAATTGAAATCCGATTGAATTTTTTTTCTGACAGGCAAATTTCAATGAAAAGGGTAAATCTTCTGAAATTTCTTTTGCAGAATTGGAATCTCAGAAATGTCCAGCCTTGTTCGAAATTCTCCGTTTAAAAAATAAAATTAAGAAATGATACAAAAATGACCGCAAATGCGAGGAAAAGGAAGAAAAAGGTGAAAAAATATGCATTCAGTCACCTCCAACAAAACCTAATAAAGTTGAATGCATGACGCATCCTTCAGGGATTGATCAACGCCGAGAGCTTTATCCTTCATTTTCCATGTATGTATTTTAGCAATAATCTTTCCTTCATATACAGTATCACTATGCCTCACTGTACAGCACATTTTACATACTTTTGCTCATAACTTGAATTGCAATGTAAGTTGTGTTTTTGGCAACTTCAAAAATTGGATTAAATGGCAATCAAAAAAATCGAAGTTTTGAGGTACACTTAGTGTTTCTTCTGCGGATAGAGGATGATCTGCTTTTCAGCGTACTGAGTCGTCGATCGGCCAAAAATAAACCCTCTAGGATAGTAGCAGATGATCCGATCAATGGATTATAAAAATGCCCTGAAATAGTTCCCGAAAATGTGTCCAAAGGAGATTGCGCTGACCATGTAATGCTGTGCAGCTGATCCGATCCATCACAGCTTTATGAATTCAAGTAAAATGATTAAGGAAGTGAAGTACATCCAGTCAATGGATGAAATGCATCAGAAACTTCAACGACTGCTTCCCGATTTCTTTAACAGAAATGGACCAATCCTTTTCGACCAAAACGATCACGCGTCACACTATCGACATCGTGCAAAGGGTGAAGGAGTTGGGTCTGATCCGTCGCGCTCGCAGAGCTCTCACCCACCAAATACCACTTCTTCAAGCACCTCGACAATTTTCCTTATAGGATATGCTTCAAGGAGCAAGCCGACGTCGAAACTCTGTTCAGAAACTCCATCATATCCAAAAGAGCAAAATTTCATGCAAATGCTATCAACAAGTCTGTTTCTTGTCGGCAAAAATGTGTAGATTTTAATGGTTGCCATTGCTTTCTAGTTTCTTCATTTGCTTCCTTTTTTCATTCTCTTGTTTCTTTTTTTTTAATAAAGTTTATTCTAAGCTTAAATATTTAACTTTTAATATACCAGTTAAAATTCGACATTAATTTTCGAGCTTTCATGCAATGGATAAATGGACAAAGGATAAAGGATAAAGGTCGATGCGATGATCAACCTCTGAGGGATGCGCCATGCATTCGACTTCAACAAATATCGCTAGAGATGAATGAATGCATATCTGCCTATACAACTACTGGTGCCCTGTTGATGTGTTGGATCAGTGTTTTTATCCTCCCAGGCAAGTCTGATAGCAATTTGCCAACCCCGCAGGGGTGGAAGGCGTGGCTAATGTGGGGGGCAAGATCAAACCGACATGTACTGCGTGGAGCGTCTAACCACTGGTCTACGCGCTCCTGCACACTCTCTAAAAGATAACATATTATAAGAAGAAAGAGAGGCCATCATTATGTTAGATAAAAGCCATATGGGCTTGCCGTTATTTTAAAAGGTTTTGCAAACATGTTACTCTTCTGGATAATTGCACAGCAGACTGTATTCTGTTTAATAATTAGTTTCTTTTTTATTTCGTTTGTATGTTATTTTATTTTTGGTGTATATCAATATGATTCTATGTTTAGTAACTTACTCCATCATATTTTCTCGTCTGAGGATCGATTAGCATGGAAAGCAAACGGATCGGTCAAAACACTTGAATGTGACCCTAATCTAGAGAGGCTAATGAGCTGAACGAACATCAAGAGGATTCAGCGCCCGTTTGATCCAAAGAAAATCTCCGCGATTTTCTTTTAGTTGGTTTTCACATTTTTTGAAGGTATATACTTTTTATAGAGTGAATAATGTCAAGTATCTTATGCTATTCAGCAGAAGTCGAATAATACTAACGCAGAACGGTTTATCTACATGTGGACTATTTACATGTAGACCTGTTCGAACATTTAAGAATCGACGTTACGGGAACAAAAGTTATCACTACCTTTATTTACTTGAATTTATGAAAAATAAGAGAAAAACAAAAAAAGAAGAAGAAGACAAAGTGTAAAAATATTTAACCTTGCTCTGTTTCGTTATATATATATATGCCTGTATATATAAGAAAGGATAAAAAAGGGTAAACCCCTGGGCGTTGATCAATCCCTGAGGGATACGCCATGCCTTCGACTTCATTAAGCATCGTTTGGAGGTGACTGCTCGCAGACAAGTCTGGTACCAATTTGACTATCTTGGAGGGATGGAAGGCATGGTGAACCATGGGTGCGGGGATCGATTCCACGTGTGTGCTGCAATGTTCCTCCGACCACTGCGCCAACACATACCCGCTTGTATATATATATATATGTATATATATATGTATATATATGTATATATATATGTATATATATACTTGATACTTGAATGGCCCGCCCTCACTGGTTGTGCGGACCTCAGCATCATCTCCACTTTTCGGAGATTTGCTGGTCAAGCCATTATGGTTCTCTGGAGTCTCGAGGTCAGCCTGGCCAAAGTCTGCCCCAGCTCTCCACTACCACAGGCAGTCGCAGCCCTTGTGGATCAGAGAGAGAACTGCCACCATGCGACTTCGATACCAGGACGGTGGTGGGTCTTGGTACTGATTTGCTGTCAACTAGACTTCCTGCTTGAAACGCTGGACTCCTTATCCGTTTGGGAGACCCTATATATATAAATGTATATGTACAGTATTCGGAAGCGCTGTGCAACATAAACGTGGAATCGACCACTGCGCCTATGTTCCACCAAGCCTTCTATCCCTCCGGGGTCGGCAAATTGGTACCAGACTTATCTGGGAGGATAGCGGCACTAACTCAATACATTGGTAGGGCATCGCGAGTCACTGTAAAAACCAGATACGCATTGGATCACTTCCAAACAATGCTTATTGTAGTAGAAAGCGTAGCGCATCCCTCAGGCAATGATCAACGCCGTGGCCTTTTCAGCACATATATTTTTTTACTGTGACAATACATATTCGAATTTCTGCTTTTTTCTTTTAAACTCAGTTTCCTGCTTCCACATCATTCACGAGTTTGCATGCGGATTCGTATACTGTTTTAGGATCTAATGCTTTTAAGTGTCGCTCAAGTAGATTCGCCCTGAAGTCCTTGATATTTCTGCCACAGTTCTTGGCGGTTGCTACCATACGAAGTTTTCGGCTTTTTCGAATTAGTGGGAGCTTTTTCTAGTAACACTTTACCGTTCACGGGATGATGGCAAGCTTGGTTAACCACTGCAGGCTGAACCAAAGACAATGCGAGTGTTTCATGGCATCTCTAACTAATTGGCTTTCGGTTCAATAAGTAAATAAAGGTTTTGTAAAGCTATACCTTTTTATTTTTTGCCTATTATAATATCGCGGCAGGGTACTAAGCGAAATACAACCACAACGTTGCTGAGATATTTGCAAAACTCTGGACCGCAGGTGTCTATGGTGGGGAACGAACGCGCTATTGTCCTTTCCGGGGAGTAACGCGTTCACCACCACACCATGCGGGTCCTTTGTTTCGCCTGTCTCTCAGCTATAATAACGCGTTCGTTCCCCACCATAGACACCTGAGGTCTAGAGGGTTTTGCAAATATCTCAGCAACGTTGTGGTTTTGTAAGGATTAGTAGCTCGAGGTCGCGATGGTTGTTTGGTGTGGATTGTTTTTGTCTGTTCTTCGCAATATTTCGATTCGTTCTGGCTAGATTGCAGTCAGTATTGCCTCCAGGATTACAAATTCTCTGGGTGTAGTGTTGATGTTTTACCCTGGTTAGCCATAATTATTTATTCATTTTTACTTTTCCCAGGTCTGCTAAATCTTGAAGCAACAGAGGAACAACTCTAAAACTTTTTTTTAGTTCATATAAGATTTATTTACTTAACTAATGCAGTGTGTGGTGACTTGCTAAGGATCTGCAGCTATCTAGAGTATATTCCTGAACTATATCCTTGGGAATTGGTGGACCCAATAAGTTAGAAATCAAGAACAAACTTAAAAGCGATTATGGATAAGAAAAACACAAAAATGATGGTAAAAATACAAAAGTTGTTTAAACAAAAACAACCTGAAGCTGTTTGACTCATTTTTATGCTGTTGAATTCTTAAATTCTCTACATTTAACGGTTGGGCCAACGTTGCCGACACTGAGACGTCTCTTAGCTTTTCGATGGGCCACTAATTGCAGCTCGAGAGCTGAGTCGAGCACCATCAGCTTGAGAACGATAGCACAACCCACAAGCTGGCTTTTCGGTCATCACGAACACTTTCATTCTGCTAATATTCCTATTTTTTCATCTCGCTTGCAATACACATCTACAGTACGTTTGAGTTATTGTGAGAATAATATAGAAATTTAATATTTGGTGTGGTTTATAAAAAACAAGTTGGCTTTATTTCAATCATTTTCGGATTATTTGACAATATGTTAAGCAATTAAGGTTGAAGTATTTAGTGCAGGTCAGTCGATTCCTAATACACCATGCGTTAGACATCATTCGCGGCACTGTAGATGTGACTGGATATAAATTTGGTGCGATTATACACTCTTAGATTAGCCTGACACTAATCTGGCGACAGTGGAAGCATGCGGGTTTTGTCAGTTCAGGAGCGGGTCGAACCAACGACCATCTATACACTGCAGACCACAGCTGATCGCTGCACTACATGAACCAATGTGTTATATTAACTGTTAATATAGTCTAATAATTGCGAACTTTTTAATGCAATGTATTCCGGAGGAGTGTCCGTTATCATCATGCAAATTCAAGTGTCCAGATTTCCTATGGAAATACTAGCCAATAATAAACTTTTGCTAAGCCAGACCTTACGATTTTTAAAGTTTCTCTTAAGTTACCCGTAAATCTGATATCACTGCTGCTTCCGTATTTCTGTATGGTGTCAGTTAGATTCGATGACGAGCTCGATGGCAAGAATAGCGATTGGACACTTGTTGAAGTGCTCGATGCTGAACAACCCGAAGGTCTACGCTTGTGTTCTTCCGTTGGACATTGTGTCTGGAGAGTCGTCGATCATGATGAAAAGGCGACTGATTGCCATGTCGGATGATGGTAGTGGTGGTGGTGGTTGTGGTCGCAATGAATATCCAGCGCACATTCAGCATCTCATCACACTAGTCGGTGTTTCAGTCCCTCAAAATTGCTCCAAATTTAAAAAAGGGTATCCTTCTAAATTATTAAGCTAACAGGTTGCTGATAAAAAAGTTTATTCGACTGAAGTTTCATCGTCTTCCTCTTCATCAGAGCCGACGATCCGAGTCGGTATTTGTACTCGGCACTTGAAAAGGGTATTTCGAAGGGCAATTGCCGGCTTTAATCTCACTTGACGTCTTGAGTTTTCCTCATATCCCAGCATCGGTCTAGTTGTATTACAAATTTTCTATCAGATTTTGTGTTCTACAAAAGATTAGCAGTTTTATGCTACCTTCTCTTTATAAATGTTTCACTTCCTGACAATTTTTTTACAGCTTCCCTTATTGCAAAGCTCAGTTACTACAGCATTTCGATGCTCGTGACTTCTAATGAAGTCCTTTTCAACTTCTCGTGCGTATTTTGCCTCAGTAAACCGTTTAGAGTTTAACACTTATCCAACCAAGCATGGAACGTCACTATTCGTCACATCGAGTCTATCTTTGTTTGCATGTTTACTTATTGTGCAACTAAAAGACGATTTGTTTTTAACGAAGGCGAAACATGGAACGCATTTCCGTAATACTGATCTCTTTGATGTTCATTCAGTTCATGAAGGAATTTATTTGAGTATTTTCTTTGGCTTTCTGATCTGGTAAGAAAGGATTGAATCTGCTTTTTAATTTACGCCTCGTTTTCTGTATATTCCTCTTCAACTGTTGTGCATAAATCTGCTTCAATTAACGCCTTGAAGTGCTCATTGTGGATGACAGCGGACGTCCTCGAGCCTCCTCGTTTTCAGCGCTCTCGTCGAAATCATGAAACTTTTGAAATCTTCCTTGCTTTCACCTAGTGTTTTACTAATGGTTCCCTTGCTAAATGAGATTCTTGCATTGCGACGCGTTTTTGAATTTACAGGTTCATATTTGGGCTAGTGCTAGACTGCACATCCTCTCTTGCTCTACATCTATTTCTATTTACATGAGTGCGTTAAGAGGATATATAAGTGAAACGTAGACGCAAAAATTAGTTGTATGTCTGCCCATTGTAATCACACAAACAATGGCCTGAGATTTTATTTGAGATCAAAAACGTCACATCTTGAATAGACAAAGACACCATTTCCAGATAAGTGCATAACACATTCGTTCTCTCTTCTGCGTCCTCAAAAAGTGAAACACTTAATGATAAGCGATTAGATCTCTTCTGCCAACGTTATTAAACAGATCAATACGTACTCGTTATTCCACAGATACTGTTTCATACTCTAAAATGGCAAAACCAAATCATGTTCCATTGATGATCCTCATGTTCTCCTGGAAGGAACAGATCGCATCAGTATCGCTGTATTAGAGGCTGCCAGCAAGAACGCTGAATGCTCTCGATAGATTGGAAGATGTGTTCCAGATAAAAACTGAAAATTTCTATAATTGATATCATCAGAAAGCCTTAAGCTGATCCTAAAATGCAAACATAGGCGGTCCAGAAAGGCCTTAGGCACCTGTCCACACAACGGTTTTTTTTGGTTATTCCCTACTTAGGAGACACTTGTTGTTCATTTCTATCTATGACCTTGTATACGCTACCGTTGTTTAGCTTCATCTTTATAACATTTGAATGTTGTTGAGAAATTTTCTGCTCCTTTGTATATGATGACATTTATCTGTCTATTCCGGGTATTGTCAGCTTGTCGTCTATGGTTCTGCTAATATAACTCTCTGGCTTTACTCGGTTATCTCTATGCACTCGTATAAATATAGGTGTCTTTCGCGCTACTCAGGAAGAAACACCAAAAATGACAGAATTTGAAATTGTTGGAAGCTTACGTTAATAAAATGTATTCATATGCTATACCAATTTTTTGGCTCAAGGAATGATACTCGCAAACGTCGGTATGAAAGAAAAGTAAAGAAAGGAATTGAAAATTTGTCGAGCCGCACAGAAGAATTTGTCGAGCCCATTTGGGCTGCATTTTACAAGCTATACGAAAACTTGTGCGCAGTTTTTTCATAATTCATATTTATAAAATCGTTGTTAGATAGTGACAATATTCCCTTCACTACGTGGACAGCTCAGCCAGTAAAAGTTGTGGTCCAATGCTACACCTTGCCACCAACTCTCTCATCCAACCGGGGTGAGGAAACTGTAATCAGACATGTCTAGAACAAGCCCACTCCTTCTCATCAAGGTAGGAACATTCCAGCATGGCTATCTCGGAAATCAAAAAAGCGTCGATTCGAGCGACGTTCAACGACATTCGTAAAAAAGACGGAAAATCCTGAAGGAGCAGTTGAAGTCACATGCAAAAAAAATCGAAGACCTTTTTGGCTAGTGGATGAGGGGGACGATTCGAATTCAAGAAATGATGGTATGCACAGAGTGTAAATACATGTGGTGTTGGTTAAGTGGGAAGCAAATGTCCATAAAAATATACTGATGCTTACATAACTGTTAATCAATACCTTATTTTATCGGAACGGGAACGTTTCAAAGAATAGGATGAACGATACGATCAGGCGCTCGTTATGTGTCTAAAGTGAAACTCGTTGTATCGGATTGTGCGATAATGCGGGTATGGGGTGCTCCTCGTTCTCTCCACAACCTGGAGAATGAAATTTCGGCACCGTATCTGACTAAATTTGAAAGCAGACACACACGACAACTATCGGCTTCGTTTAGATGATGGTGACGAGCGCCGACACAGCCGAAGGATTGTAATGTAATAGAGACAATGACGCACCCTAATCGGCTTGTTTAGCCGCCAATCTAGTATCTTCAGTGCCACCCTGATTCTGATTGTCTACCAGTGCCAGACGAGGCTAAACGGCCAGCGGTTGTGTCCTGCCGAACAGCTTTCCGATCACCGTCACATTCTTCCTGTCGCTCACCACTTTTAGGTCATTCTCGTATCACTCATCGATTCAAGCGTTTCATTCAGTGATTTTCTTCGCATTTTTGTTGAGCAAACGCGAGGTGTTACTATTCTTTGTTCACGATTAAGCTGACGTTTCGGCGGATTTCGCCTTCTTCAGAGCCGCTTTCTATGAGGTTTCCACTAAGTATGTCACGTAGAGACCAACCGCACAGAAATCACGTGGAAGTATAGAAGTTTATACTATGGAATATATGGAAGTATGGAAGTTTATACTTCCACGTGATTTCTGTGCGGTTGGTCTCTACGTGACATACTTAGTGGAAACCTCATAGAAAGCGGCTCTGAAGAAGGCGAAATCCGCCGAAACGTCAGCTTAATCGTGAACAAAGAATAGTAACACCTCGCGTTTGCTCAACAAAAATACGAAGAAAATCACTTGATCAATGCCGAGGTTAATAGAAAGTCGGTCGTGGCAGTTTCATTCAGTGTTCAGTGTAGAAGCTGGGAAAAATACGATGCTGGCAAAAGCTAAACTCTACGTAACAGTGATGAAAGTTACCATTTTTTCATTTCACTTTATACAACCCGTCTTCACATCTACAGTGCGGATCCAAGCACTTTTCACATTCAAATCCCTCTCTCGTATACATTATCCGCAAGTCTTTTGACTTTTACGGTGTCGCTTCGACTGCTGTTTGAGGATTTTTATTTCATCTTGAATGTCGTAGAATGCTAGTCGAGTTGATTCTCCTTGGAGCCCTGAAATAGTCGGGTGTTCCAAATTGGGTTGCAGAGAGTGAATTTTTCCCGGACATGTTCACTAACAAGTTTCCTATCCCGAAGGAAGGAGAACGGAAGCCTGGTGATCGTGCTGGGAGATCGAACCAGCACCGTACGGTTGCATCACTACCACTTGCTATCCGCTCCCGAGATTACCATTTGACAAGGTACTATTAGACAACGAGAATTTTGGTCAGTCAATAACTATCGTTTACATGAAACTGTTTTTACTTTGCGTAGCTAGCTTAACAGAAGGAAAACCTCCAGAAAACACCAAATTTTCAGTTAAAGTATCATCGGTTTGTACAAGAATGCTTACCAATGTTGTTCACCTCTATCTGTTGAGTAGACAAGGAATGCTTTTTCGCAGACCACATTGCTCTATGCTATTGGTAGTTTTCAACACTGTAAACGAAATTCTGATATCCTACAAAACGATTATTATCTATCGCACTTTAAGATTCAAGATAACTGTTTTCTAACGCACTTGAGTACAGTACTCGGGTTATAATTTTCGTTGAACCTTCATGGAATAGAGCGATGTGAGTTCTTCACACTTAGCCGTTATTAGTGCAGACGATTTTCAGGCAATTTTCTCCCGATGTTCTATACGGTGGTGTTTTTCGAAAATTTCGTTTAAAATCGTATAGCACAAGAGTTCACATGTTACTGTAGTTCAGACTGTTTTCTACCAAGGATGTGTAATTTTTCAAGGCTGAGATATATCGAATTCGAAGATTCGTTTTATTAGAAAAGTTTGCATTTGTAGAGAAATTGTTAACTATTGAGCTAATTTATTTCTAACGAGAAATTGGGTAAATCCTCGAACTATAAAGAAATTCTTTAACTTTCATTCTTCAATCGCTTTGTTTTCTTACATTTCTCTAACCACTTTGGAAGAAAGCGAAAGATGTTCACTATTCACTATGGTGAAATTCGTGTGTATTCATGGAGAAGACCAAAAAAGTCCTACAGCTTCCACTTTGTCCTTCGTTTTTTTGGCGAATTCCTGTCCATTATTTGTGTTTTCTTCACAGGCGTCATGACTGGGCCATCAAAGGTTTTCATTTATTAGAATCTATACTTTTTAAACCTCGATCTTCTGTAATCATTCACAACAAAAAAAAAACAAGCAGACGGCAGCTAGGCGGCCCCTCTTCGATCCCTCGTCTGGGGATCACTTAGTGTCGCTTAAGTACCGATAAGCGCACTTAATGACACACAACTATGCGTCATTATTAGTTATTCATCATGAAACAGAGTTCTAATTCGTCATCATCATTGAAAATCACATTCATTCCAATCCACACATTGAATGACTGCTTAATTGCAGATAAGGAAAATCTGCAACTTGAACTCAAAGAGAATGATAGCTTCCATTCATCACTGAATGAGAACCGAGAAGGCGACAATTAGCTGTTTACGTCCAGTACAGAATGTGCTCATTTTTCCAAACTCGTATCTCTTCTTAGTATGTAGACTAGCTATTTCTTCTATTTCAAGTAGACTTAAAAATCCATTTTCAATTTTAGACAAATTCCTACACTTATGCACTAGATTGTTATTTGATTTGGGTTCAGCACAAAAAACATGGCGACTAATTTTCTCCTCCATCAAAATGCTGAAGTGGTCTAAATGCGCTGCACTTAATCAGTTAAATTGAATAGTGAACGAATGATGTTCTCACGGCAAATTCAACTTATAAAACTGATCGTTGATATTCAGCTGTTTTAGCACTTCAGTTCTCTCAGTCTCATTGTAGTTCAATTTCCTGTGAAAAAGCTTGCTCGGGTTATATTTTTATCCTTTTGAGAATTTGTTCAAGTGGTTGGAAACATGAATGGGTGACTACGAAGCGATTACGTAGCATTCCTCTTATCCACGGTCTTCATTATTATTACGCGTTACGTTCATCAAGTTGATGATTAATCATATTTACTATTACTATTATAACTTTTTCATACCCCTTTACCTAAATGATGCAGAACGAATTTGACCGTTTATTTTTGACCAATCCAACAACCACATATGAGCATATAGACCATTTCCCTTCCTACCACTGCTCAGCTGATCAAGAATCGCTCAAAACAAAACGCCGTCATTAACATCACCGTAGTCCTCGTAAGCCACGCCCATAGGGGCGTCGTCGACGAATAAGAGGTGGGGCTGGATTTGGGCTTCATCGCCGGCTGACGGCAGTGGTGCGCCGTTAAATGGGATTTCTGATATCAGTGTTCACATGATGTTGTTGAGTGGTACTTTAACTCAACGACTAACTTGGTCGAGATTCGTGAGTCAGGTAAGTGAAGTGAAGTAGAGAAAGGAACGTACTGTGAGAAGGAAAGTGTGGGAAAGAAAAAAAATTACACTTTCAAGCCAACATTACATGCTGTGATACTAGTTTGCTCCATTTGGTGCATGGATTTTTCTTTCAAAAGGTATGCATAAATTGCTGAAGCTTTTTCCAGCTATTTCTATTCGGGCAACATTTAATATACAAGATTTGCTCCGATGCTTTATGTAAAGTCCGATGAGAGCTCAAAAAACAGTTGATACTATGAGGATGAGAATGAGTGAAAAAACTTGAAAAAACAAAGATATAATAGGCAGTAATGATCTACTTATTGAAGTCACTAGGCCAATCCCTGCAAAAGTGCAATAACTCCTCGTGGTGACGACGTTCCTTGGTGTCGACGTGGGATGTACAAGTGAGGATTCCTATTGCTAGGAGAGTTCTCCAATGTGAGAAAGAATTCTACGTTCCCATCCTAACACCCATCTAAGAAGTAAAGAAGTTGCTGCGCCAAGGTCTGACCAGCTTCTTCTGTTTTCTAGCTGAAAGTAATAACGAAATGGACGTCGCATCAAAAGTGTGATAATGTTCGTGTCCCTGAGTGACTTTGGTGTCCGACGGGGCAAGTAGTACACTTGAGTTAACCGATGTTTAATGAGATCACGCGTGGATACTGGTGGTTCAGCTATCATCTAATAGTCTGCGCCACTACTTCACAAGAGAAAGTGATTAATGAGCCTGCTAGAATCGTTGGCACATTGAGGTTTCCTCAATTTTAAGTAATGTTAAGTTAGTTAAGTAGTGTTAGTAAAGAAAATAAAGGATAAAGCTCTTGGCATTGATTAATCACTAAGGAATGCGCCATTCATTCGACTTCAACAAGTATCGTTAGAGGTGAATGGATGCATATCTGGCCTGTACAACTACTCATGGTGCCCTTTTAATGTATCGGGTTAGTGCTTTTATCCTCACAGGCAAGTCTGATAGCAATTTGCCCATCACGGATGGACGAAAATCTTGTTGGGCCATGGGCGCGGCGACCGATTCCACGTATGTGTTGCAAGGCGCCTCTGACCACTATGGAACACCCGCCAATAGTAGTGCTAGTAATAAAAAGAAAAATTACATATCACCTGTGGCTCAGTTGATCTAATGGTTAATTAATTGATTGACTTGAACTGACTCAACAGGTAACCACCAGGAAGACATTCGTCTTAGCTGCGAATAAAAGGCAGTTAGAATAGTAATAATAATAATAACAATTTTCAATAATAATAGTACGAAGTGTTTTATGGTTAGTAGAAAGGGCTTAAATTCATTACAAAGTCCATGATGAATTAAAAGCCCCGAAAATCTGAAAACCCATCCTTCTTGTTTTTCACGCACTCTAAATCGCTCGGTAACATAACGGATCGTGATTTGTCAAAATTTAAACTTGATGATGCTCTAGCAAAAAAGGCGATTTCTTATAGGGCAATGAAAGAAAGAGAAGACATGGAGCATAAAAGAGGCGAGGACGAAAAAATCGCTCCGGTCGACAGCAGTGATTTTGTGAAGGCGAAGGAGAAAGAAAAAACGAAAGTGAACGAGAAGTCGACTCTACCGAGATTCTCAGTCAACAATATCCTGTCACCACTCAACAGTCTAGGTAAGAGTGAGTTGATTCGGCTTAATTAATCAACGACTAAGAAATAATACAAATAAGAGAAACTACATTTGCTATTTTCTTAAGGACATGACAAAGCCTTTATCAAAGAGCAGCCACAAACAGCTCATCTTTGGAGGAAATCCTCTGGGTTTTTCACTTGACCAAGTTCTAACCTTAACGATAATGTAGGAAATAAATTGGAAAGCGTGTTGCAACTAACTCAATAACTGGTTTAGATCGGATTAAGAACTTCTTAAATTCAAAGTTCTTAACTTGCAAGCCTGATGGGCAAAAATTAATGCAACGCCTTAACAGATCTATTTAATTAAGCGACTTTTTAAGTCCACCGTGTGATGAAAATATTCATTAGGAACTTGGTTTCAACATTAAAACAGGTACTGAATGGTTCCTTTTTACATCTACGACAGTTGGAAGTCGATGAACTGCTCAGGTTTCAACTTCATCCCGTCGAATCCACTCCTGGCTTCAGAGGAAACTTTTCGAAGTTCGAAGAAAATAGAGCCTTGACAGCGCAAGCTATATATAGGTGGGCGTTACCACAAAGGTAACCGCCTACCTATAAATTAGAGACCATTTGCGAATGCGAAAAGACCAAATGTAGAACCAAGATATATATATATATATGTATATATACAATGTAAAGGATAAAGCTCTTGGCGTTGATCAATCCCTGAGGGATGCGCCATGCATTCGACTTTATTAACTATCGTTGGAGGTGATTGAATGCATATCTGGCCTTTACAATGACTCGCGGTGGCCTACCGACGTTTCGAGTCAGTGCTGCTATCCTCCCAGACGAGTCTGGTACTAATTTGCCGACTCTGCAGGGATGGAAGGCTTGGCGGACCATGGGCGCGGAGATCGATTCCACGTGTATGTCGCAGTGGTTGCAAGCATATATAT
>UYYA01004305.1:111108-125474 GCA_900624975.1 Angiostrongylus costaricensis
ATATATATATATATATGAACTTGGTCGCTCCTCATTCGCAGCACTATGGGAAGTCAATGAGGCAGTTCGGTGTCGATGTACGGGTTAGTGAAAGAGCTGGGTACGTATTGGTTTAGCAGTGCCCAGCTCTGGACTTCTCCTGGAAATCCGCTTTTCTGTGTGGGCACAGTAACGATGGGAACACAAATATCTAAGCACCTCGCTGTGGGTCTTTCAACTGGTGTGGAGTTTACTGGACTATTCCGTAGCTGAGTGTTCTTAGGTGATGGTTCATAATTGAGAAATGGAAGTCGAGTTTTTCCATCACTTTGCATAATGATTACTCTAGATGTTCTTCAAGTAACCGTTTTGGTTCCTCGCTGCTCGCGGATATATGCCGATCTCGGCTTTCAGTAGGGTAAACGCTGAAGTGCCTTAACAGCGAGGCTTGTTGACTTCCCTAATCAGGCCTTTGAATTTGTTTGACATCGATGCTATACCACTGACAACAGATGATCACTAGCGTTTGATGCTTATTCAATTTGGTTTCGATTGCAGTTCTTCAGAAGCATACCTTAGATGAATGCCTTCTGAAATGTTCTATAAAGCACTCGAAAATAACAGGACTAAAAGCTCCATGAAGTAGCAAGGAATGAATTTTCTGAAATTGCTCTTTTAGGTTTTCTCCAATGCAATAAAAATTCCCAGTGCATGAAACCAACTGATTTTTCCAACTCACATCGACTGATCAATTGGTCGGTTGAGGAATGGCGTCACTTGCTTTCAAAAGTCAATACTTGAGCGTTTAAGCAAATATTTGGCCATGTACAGAGCTAAAATTTCACTGATTGAAGGAAGTCTGGGTTTATCTACAGGGTGAAATTTAGAAAATTGAAGCAGTGAGGGAGGTAACAGCTAAATTGTGAAATAATATTATATTCATGGAAACTTCGACCTCTCTTCTGTACTTGCTTTTTATTGTCTTTTTGACCTATTTTTTCACTGCTGTAAGCACCATTGCCAGAGAGAAACTGAGTAGATTTTGTCCAACCGCCACTTTTATTTCCCTTCTACGCTCGAACTACCATTATACCTTTATAAATCAGATATATCGTCTGCAGACTTTTTTCCTGTGCACCGAGATTCTCACATTTCCTGATTGTTGTAGCGCTTCTTTATTCGGTAAAAGTCACTTGTACTAATTAAAGCACGCATCCTCTTTCATAATTTTTCTTCCGGATTACCGTACTTCTAAGAGTCTTGGCTGAAAAGCAGTTTGCATCGCAGCCACTTATGTGGGCTGAGCAATCGTCAGGATGAACGGCTTGAAGAGGGCCATTGAGCGGCTTTTCACGGGAGACGCCCCTGTAGTCCCATATTGAGCTAAGAGTACCACCCCAATGCTCATTCGCTCCTTCTCAGACCTCTTCCAGGCTCGTTTCCTAAGCGCTCCGTCAACTTATCACCACTTTCGCAGTGCGAGTCCTTTTGTAGTACTCTTAACATGAACGAATAGAAGAAACGAGAAGCTCGAGTGGAGAAAGATCCTCTTCTGTAGCACTCTTCCCTGCGAACTACTTCAACGACGGTGGATAGCTGACACTTTAGACGGCACTAGCATGAGTTAGATACAAAAACTTATCTTCTTATTACCGCGAACTCCAGGTTCGATCGCTATCTTCCCCTCCAATGAATAGCAATTTTCATGGAACTTAGTCGAACTCCTTTCCAACTGAGAGTACCTTGTCAGTGTGCAAGCTGCCAATATGTGGATGAGGCAGGTCTCGACACTGAGGGAGTAAATCAGAGAGTTCCATTATGCAATCAAGACTATGGTCTTGGTATGAGTCCCTTTGGACTACTGTTCAGATTTGCAATAAACATAAAGATAACTGCTTTCTTCACTTGAGAAATTATTTTACAAAGGTATCACTCTGTTTTGTGTGTTTCTATCATGTTTTTCAGTAAAAACACACTTCCAAACCTCTCCACATGCGTGCAACACTTCAAGTCGAAATTGCAGGCTACTACTTCTAGACAAAGACTCATCGCTAAAACTACTCATTCAGCTCGGGTTCAACAGCAACTTCTTAAAATGACGTCTTCACCACTGAACGAGCATTCATTAGCATTTGGCTATCGTCCTGCAGGCACTCTGCCAACGTCGTATTTTGGTGCTACACCCTTTCAAGGATATCAAGGCGATTTCACAAGGTCTATAAACAAAAAAAGCACCAAAATTTTGTATACTAAGCGGCTCATGTGGAATTTTTCAGTTACATGGCAAATCCTGGAACATGGTATGGAGGTGGCGATCCACGATTTGCAGCATGTATGTTGATCTGATAAATTCCTCATATAGATTAGTACTGCTTGAAATACTACGCAAGATTTAGTACTGCCGTGTGGGATCGATCCATCTAGAGCCGCTGTCCATGGCATACAACTACCAATGTCACAACGCCGGAAACGAAGAGTGCTATTTAGTCAGGCTCAGGTGCACCATGATCATTTAAACATTAAATGTTTTCCCAACTAATATAAAATAATTTTTTCCATTATGTAAGCTTTATCCTAAAAAAAACCATAAAACTAGAACTCCTTGTCCTCTACTTCTCATTATGTTTTCTTTCTTCTGATATTTTTTTAGAGGGATGTAATTCTAAGATGAATAAATACATTGCATACAAATTTTCATCGATTTGAAGGTCTATGAATTGGAGCGTCGTTTCAAACAGGCCAAATACTTAACAGCACCGGAACGAGAGCAACTTGCGAATTCGATCCATCTGACTCCGACACAGGCAAGTACCAATTGTCTACCGTATGCAATAGCGAACACCGCCGTAATCCACAGCATAGAAGTTCATTAAACGACACAGAACACAGGGAAAAAGTTAACGAACCGCAGTTATTCCACAGACCAGCCCTAAATATTTCATGTGATTATTAATGTTCATCCGTTGATAAACTTAACATATTGCACAGAAATAAGGTTGAAGTAGAAGAAATCGCTTGAACGCAACGTAAACATGGCATCGTAGCTGCATATTCTGCTCTAAAAATTCTTTGAATGAAGTGAGATAACTTTCTAGAAGTTTCTATTATTAGACATGTTGCAAAAACCTCATGCATTGCATAATATCCATGCATGGGAGTAGAATAAGTGGCAGAAATCTTGCTGATATTGAGTCAAAAAGGCCTTAAGACTCGCGTAGGCAGCTTTTCAGACCAATGGAGTTATAACGTAGGCTTCCGAATGACCTAGGAAATCAGAACTTCTTTATACTTCAAGAGATACTGTAAGATAACATATATGAACGCTAGGTGAAAATCTGGTTCCAAAACCATCGCTACAAATGCAAACGACAAGAAAAAGAGAAGGCGATGACCGGAACACTTCATAATCGAGACGACTCAATCAGTCCTCAATCAGTGGATGCGGATGGGTATGTAGTTAACATATTTTACCAGATATGGTTTGCATTAACATCCAACCGCTATTATGGGTTTTATGATCTAGCACTTCATATCAGCAACACCTCTAAGTCGAACTCAGTAGCAAAAGGGAAGTTGATGCTACCTACACTTGTCGAATTGCATACTCGATCAAAATTCGTTTTTCTTCTCCAAATACTGTGCAAACAAAATAACTGTTCAGGAAGGCATCACCGGAGCTACGCACATCAAAGGAGGAGTCATGTGCAGAGGCGGAGCCTAGCCAATCCACCTCAGAGCCACTGCCCGAGATTAAAAGTGGCATGTTTGCAGCGGTAAGCAGCTCATTCTTCTAACATCATCTAGATAACAAATTTTACAATCTAATGTGCTGTCGTTACAATTCCATCGAGGAAATAACCGTATTTGCTAAATCTCATATTGTTGTCATGTGTTTTAAAGAAATGAAGCGACTGCACAAAGCCACCGTAATAAAACCGTTCCACTCGCCGTATAACTGAATCTCAGTACATAACTATTAAGCCATAAATTTGTAATCTAGCTCTAACAAGTCGAATTACAGGTCACATCCTCCGTTTATCCTCCACAGCCAGCAGTGTTCACATTTCCGTTCGCATCTCAACCTTACTCGGCAGCGCAATCAGCGTATTATAATCAAATCAGAGGAGTCGGATGGTGATCTAACGGAAGCACAACACGTTATGGCTAAACGATGGGATTTGATGAACTAGCAGTTCAAACTGTTTAATCTAAAATACGTAGTGAAGTAATTCAAATGCACAATAATCCATCCTCAATAGTCATCAATCACTAACAAATAATTGTCGTGTAAGCAGCTCTATATCTAGTAGACATCTTCTTAAATGCTATGACATCATATCTCTGCGTACTTATAACTTCTACGGAAGTGTAGGTACGACAGTAAAAAGAGCTTCATTATCCTGAACAAGCATTACGAAGCCTTTGCTGATCTGTTACGTGAAATTCCGTCCTTTATTAGATGTACTGAGCAGCTGCTTTTCTATTACCATACTCCAAATATGTGACCTGCTTCGATTTTCTCTAGGCTTTCCACCATTCCAATTTACCGGTTAGAGATTTGTCTCAGTGAGTGATGCGGTGATTATCTTTCTATTGATATACCTATAGACATGTTTTTATGAATTGCCCTTGTTTAGCTGACGTGAGGTTGGTATATATATATGTATATATATGTATATATTATATATATATATATACATATACATATATAATATATACCCCAACCTCGCGTGAGCTAAACAAGGTCAGTTCATAAAAATATATATGTAGATATATCGACCATTTATGCCAAGTTTTATAGAAAGTGGATGTTTTGAGTTATCTTCTTATTGTTCTTCTTATTATGTATGGTCTAATCTGAAATATCTTTGCAATCGGTAGTTTGCTTGAAATAACGAGCAATTATAGTGTCAACTGACCTCAAGCAACCACAATTTCTAGAGCAAATTCTCAACATACCGTGTCTTACAAGATGTTAAGCTCTTATCAGCCTGTTTTTAAGCTAAAAATTTAGCACTAACAACTATGCAGTGGAATTTCAACCTTTCCACATAAAATGACGCCCTATAGCTTAACGATAGTTCAGAGACGCAGGCGTATCTACACCAATCTAATGTTTTCGGGTTCCTTAAATATAATTTCTAACCGATGAAATGAAGAAATCTGTGTCTGTTGAATCTGAGACGTTTATCTTATGATCTCTCTCAAACTCTGTGAAAGAAAAGGCCATTCGTTAATAAACATTTATAGTCTATACTTGACATTTTCAACCTAATTTCTTGTCTTTGTGTCTCCTAGAGATATGAACTCGCAAGTTATACGGATGAGAAAATGCACGGTCACAAAACTGACATTTGTGCGGTTTCTCGCCTGAACAGAAATCCATTCAGTAAAACTGTACTCAGAAGTAGTAATGGACGCCTTATAGAAGACACCTCACCAGTGTGCGTTTTAAGATGTGACTTCAAATTTGCCTCTAACGAAAAAGCTCTCGAACAACCGTTGACTTCACACTGAAATACAAAAACGCAGTGTTCGATAAAATAAGAGTAGGTAAGAGATTAAAGGAACGCGTACTCGAAACGCTCTTTCTCCTGTGTGCATCAACAAATGTCGATTGAGTTTCGTTTTCTCAGCAAACCTACGTCCACACTGTTCACAAGAATGTGTCCGCTCCGCGTGAACTTTCGCATGTTTTCGCAACGCTGTGCGATTTCTTAAAATTGATGTGCAGCCCTAAATAAAAGGTTAAAGGATAAGCTCTCGGCATTGATCTCTCCTTGAGGAATGACCCATGCATCCGACTTCATCAGGCAACGTTAGAGGTGTCTGAATACATGTCTGGCCTTTGCAATTACTGGCGGTGGCCTACCGATGTGTCGAGCCAGTACTGCTATGCTCCCAGACAAGTCCGGTACCAATTTACTGACCCTGGAGAAATGGAATGCTTGGTAAGCCTGGGGACGGGGATCGATCCCATGTGTATTACAGGGCGCCTCCGACCACTGTGCTACACGCATCCCATACAGCCCTAAACCCTTCAAAAATACGACTCACGCCTGATATAACCTATCTTTCACCTAATATCGCAAATCTTCACACTTCTCAATTTCCCGGAACAAGTTGCACAAATTGTACATACCTCTACAAAACATGGATACCCTGTTGAGGTCGTTGTTGAATTGGACGATGAAGATGGCTGCCTAATGAAATTATTCGCGAAAAACATTAGAATAACGGAATGAAGAGATCCAAAAATATCAACCTTGCATTTCGCGGATACACATTTACAGGGATATTGAAGCGCTGCACTTCAATTCCAAAGCTCTTCTGATTCCTCGTGTGCTCAAAAACAAAATTGTTCCGGACAATCTTCCAGATATACTGATGTACTGCTTAAGTTTCGCTCACACATTAAAGGATAGATGACCAACTTTACCAATAATTAACGGAATCTTGTTAAGAAATACTCAGAACAGATAGTCACAATCAAGTAAGACGTTGCTAACGCTGAGATGAACTGTAAATCACCCATATGCGCTATTCTAAAAACCATGATTTAGTTGCTTACTGACCTTCTTAGGTTCCTCACTATCTTCATCGCCCAACGGAGAGCCAGCGTTGATCAACGAACCTGTGTCGATGTTCGTTCCACCGGTAATAGAACTGTAAAGGAACAACCCAATGCGCTGAAGCAGTACTAAATTTCCAACAATAACCGCCTTTTTTCATGAAAATACTAACCTAGGTGCACATCTGTTTAGGGATAACGTTTGTAGAAGAAGAGAAACCTTCAGCTTAAGAGCAAGTATTGAGAGGATAGTAGAGTGAAGATGATAACCTTAGTCCAAAGCTCCTATTCGGATTAGGTGAAGGAATCGGAGGTAGGGCTGATGTGTGGGAAGGGTACCATGAAGATGCATTAATGGACGAGAGAGATGGATCCTAAACCAGAAATTGTTTTATAGCTATAAGTTATCACTTAAACACAACGGAAAATCCAAACTGTGGGATACCTGTGTTGAACCGCAACGAGTACAATCTAGATCGTCCAGTGAAGCAGTGTCCGACGATACTGTCTGAATCAAACACAACTGTATGTTGTAAGAACAGGTATACAAAGTAGATAAAAACACCATTGTTAAGCTAGTTCCAGGACTATTTTCCATGGGGCAAGGCGTTTCACTTGAACTAAGAGCACTGATGAGATTACCTGCAAACAGCTCACTGATTCCTTACTCTGGTACAGTATTTGGGAAGTACATTTGGAAACGAAATATCATATAAAATGCGCGAAACCAAAATAGTTCGTGTATTGATCAAGTCGACGCAACGAACACAAGAATATTTGTAGTTCTCATCGTCTTTTACATCCAAACAAGTTGTATTCTCCCAAGGGTTTACCGCCTTCTCATTGTGGCTGGGAGGTGTTCCTGGGTATCGGGCTGCGATGTATGATAGAGGGATTTATCCACCTGGCATGGTCACTCAAGCTGAGGTGTCCTGTGTTTCCATCAGGAAGTCCAGTTAAGAGTAAACCAATACCAAGATCGACCACCGTCCTGGTATCAAAGTAGTCGCATGGTGGCAAATCTCCCTCTGATCGACAAAGGTGGCGAGTGCCTGGAGTGGTGACGACCAAGGGCAGAGTTTAGCTAAGCTGACCTCGGGACTCCAGGGAACCACAGTGGCTAAGCCAGCAAAACTCCGAGAAAATGGAATTTATGCTGGGGCCCGCACAACCAGTGACGACGGACCATTCAAGTATCCAAGTAAACAAGTTGTGTAGACAGACGTGTCTTTGAACAATTGGCCTTTCATAGACAGGATGCAGGAGCTCTGATTTGTGAAGAAGTACAATCTCTTAAACACCAAGTACCCCTATATTCCTGGCACCACATTACAACACCCTAACAAAGATAATTCAATTTCAAAACTTTCAGCGATAAACCTCAGACTCACAAGAGAAGCAGGAATTTAACGAAACCTACCAGAACAGTGGGCCCATGCAGTCGTCTCAAACCGTCGGCTATCTGTCGTTATAACGACTTTTTTCGGAAACCACGAACTTGGAGCAGTACAATCGATGTTTATTTTCCGCATTACGGAAACTTTAAGATCCTAAAATGAACAGAATCCTTAAAGAAGTATCCCTTGTGAAAATTAACACCGCCTCCTGCTTAAGAGTTACCATTCGACCGCTCAAGTTGCTAGTGAGCTGAGCCTCATTGCGTTCTCCGACTACGGTGTAGTCCTTCGTGACTGAATCAGAGACGTCTTTCTCCTTACTGGATGAAGTGTACACCACCTTTTCTCCAGCAACGCTCTAAACAGCCATAATGGTGCTGAGATATTTGCAAAATTCCAGACCGTAGGGGCTTGGGGTGGGAAACGAAGGCGCTATAACTCTTTTCGAGGGCTAACACGTTCACCACCACACCAAGAGTGTCTTATGTTTCGCCTGTCTCTCACTCTAAACTTTCTGTTCTGTTCGATCTAAACAGCGACACCACTCAAATTTGACAAATACTGTACCTAAGCCACAAATTTTACGACACACTGACTGCAAATTTATTGTAGGGAAGCAGGCAGTTGGCAACAAAAGTGGAAATCCATGGAGAAAGAACAAAGCAGCGATATTAAAGGACAAGAGATAGATCTCTCGGAGGTGACCAATTTCTGCAAAATGCGCCATGCATTCTTCAACTTCATTAAGCATCGTTGGAGGTGAATGAATGCATATCTTGCCCTCACGATGACTCGCGGTGGCCTACCGATGTAACGAGCCAGTGCTGCTAAGCTCCCAGACAAATCTGGTGCCAATTTGCCGATCCCGGAGGGATGGAGCGCTTGGTAAGTCTGTGGCGCGGGGATCGATCGCATGTCTATTGCAAGCTGCCTCCGGCCATTGCGCCACAGGCCCCTTCTTCGTTGTAATAAAGCGACCAAAAATATGAAGCTATGCAAGATATCCTTAGCATAATTAGTCTCTGCAGTGAAACTGTATGGCACTGTCCTCTTTAAACAGCGATTTATGCCATTTCACTTTCTAAATGTTTTTCAAACTGACGCATCATTAACTTCAGCATGTTGGAGAAGTAACCGAATTAATGCCAAATAAACTCACCATGAGGCATGTGTGGGGCAGTGGTCGGAGGCGCCCTTCAATACACATAGTAACAATCCCTGCGCCCCAGGCCTTCCATCTCTCCAGGGTCGGCGAATTGGTAACAGACTTGTCTAGGAGGATAGCAGCACTTGCCCGATATACCAGTTACACCAGCACGCCACCACGAGTCAGTGTAACGGCCAGATATGCATTCAATCACCTTCAAACGATGCTTGATGATGTCGAATGCATGGTGCATCTATCGGGGAATGATCAATGCCTAGAGTTTCATCCTTTTATTTTTTAAACCCACCATGCTATCCGCATCGATTTCGTATGATGACAGGACTGAACCAATATCTCCCTGTGAATACAGATCAGGGGAATACATCTTCAGAATCGAGACTGTCCACCCCAGATCCAGTCACTTAAAGCTGAGATATTTCTCCAAGACGTTGAATTAAGCATTGCTGTCGCACCCGCGTACAAACACTATATCCAACGGAGAAATGTGGCGCCTCCACTTTACCTTGGGATTCCCATCGAATTTCGCTATAGTTCACCGAACGAGACAAGTTTCCCACTTTTCTTTGATATGAAGTGATGTTTCTAAAGCTTTGGATTGTTGTTAGGTTTTATTTTGTAGCACTATTTTCTAAGTCGATTCCTGCGCCCCTGGCCCACCAAGCTTTCCATCGTTCCAAGGTCGGCAAATTGGTACCGGTCTTGACTGGGAGGATTGCAGCACTGACTCAAAACATTTCTGGGCCACCGCGAGTCAGTGTAATGGCCAGATATGCATTCAGTCACCTCCAAACGATGCTTGATGATGTCGAATGCATGGTGCATCTCTCGGGGATTGATAAAAGCCGAGATTTATCCTTTTATTTTCTTAATAATCGAGTGGTTGTCTAACAAATTCATGGTTTTCCCATTTTTTCTACTTTTTGAGTCAATATATACAGATCATTTCTTTTTTCGGTCCCTTATTGAGAGTACACAGTTGATTTCATCCGATGTCACTACGCTGCAAATGGACGGAGATCGGCTTTCCCTTGATATCGTATCGATTGGTTTGTAACCCGAATCGTTCTGTGGATCTCTTGCATGGAAACGTACGGCTTGGCCCATTCGTCGTTCTCTATCAATTGTTGTTTTCCTTATTTGTTACCACTTTGTTAAACTTCATCTTTCAGCAGTAGGTGATGGATGGATTGTTGGATGAAAGCTTAGGCGATAAATCACCGCTGACTTCCCGAAGTTCTATTGAGGATATCACGCAAGAATTGGATGTTTTTCATGAGTACTCGGAAGAGAAACAGGTAATATAACGTCGCTGTGCACGGGAATTTTTCTGGGGTCCACACAACCAGTGAGGACCGACCATCCAAGTGCCAAAGTAAGAAAGAAGCATGGCTTGTGAGGTTCAAGAGACCAATCACTATGTCGTCTACGATTTTTTCTTAAGCTTCTATCTTCTAATTTTTGATTATGTGATGACAGAGACATAAGATGGTGATGATTAATGTTATGTTACTATGTAGAAGAAGAAGAAAGTTCGCTCTTATTCTATTTTTGCACCATTTTTTTTTGTTTTAGAATTCTTCTAAGCGAAAATCTCCCATGGATTTTACTTCTCAGGGAAAACGTTACGCTAGGAGTTTAAGGTTAGTCTATTGTTATATAAAGCTGCAGTATAGGACAGAAATGTGTTGTCTCTTCACTTTATGTGGATTTGGCCGTTCATGTATACCGTTAGTAGTGCCAATTGTGTTAAATATAAGTTACCCTAATTATGCGATCGGTTGGAACTGTTCACTGTGTTAAATTTAAGATGGTTGTAGCAGTATAGCAGGGTCGGCTTATTGTATTGCAAAAAATTTACCACACATCTGAAGGTCAAGTGTGTTAAACTCACTAAAGATTTATTCTGTGAGATACGTCTACATGACAAGTTCCATTTTTTGCGAACATTATTTTCAGTGATGACATCTGTTTTTATAAAAATATCTGTAATAGCCACAATGGTGCTGAAATATTTGCAAAGCTCTGGACTGCAGGTGTCTGTAGTGGAGAACGAACGTGTTATTACCCTTTCCGGGGCTAATGCGTTCACCGCCACACCATGAGTGTCTCTTGTTTCGCCTTTCTCTCGGCTGTTTTTATTCTTTTTTAATGTCCTTAATAACATGTTTGAAAGTTTCAGTATTTATAACTCGTCGAGTATATCTTTTACTTGACATTCTGTAGGGGTTGTTATGTGGTCTTACAGGAAATAACTCTTCCTTGACATAATATTACTTCACTGTTTTTCTTGTGCTTTTAAGTTTTTCTATGGACTCTGACGAAGAGGCGACGTCGCAGACTGTTACTGAAGATGCGCATTTAATTCGTCCGTGGGTCGATCAGTTTCAGGTTTGAAGATTCTCATTGATACAGCTAATTTTGTAAGCATTCACTAATTCTGACCACATCAAGAAACGGAATTCGTTTTTTTTCTGATTGTATGATTAAAATAGCGGCGAATTTGGCGTAGTGGTCGAAGGTGCCCTGCATTACACACATAGGATCGATCGATCCTCACGCCTTTGGCTCACCGAGCCTTCCATCTCTCCGGGGTCGGGAAATTGGTACCAGACTTGTCCGGAAGGATAACGCCACTAGCTCGATACATCAATAGGCTACGGCGAGTCATTGTAAAGGCCGAATATGCATTCAGTCACCTCTTACGATGCTTAATGAAGCCGATTGCGGTGCGGCGCATCTCTCAGGGATTGATTCACGCCGAGAGCTTTATCCGTTCTAGCTTTATAATTAAAAGTGGTTTCATTACTTGAGAATATCATTAGTATATGAGGATTTGCGGATATTTCCTTTAGGCAATGTCTCGTCGATGTCAGCGTACTGCTCTTCTCCACTTGATTAGTACTTGTGGGTTGCAGCATGTACGCCACGTGCGTCAGCTTATAGAACCACATTTCCAGAAAGACTTTCTGGCTTGTCTACCTATGGAGGTGATCAGGTTTCGTTGTAGATTCAGTAGTAATGTTCTAAGACTTATTATCTTTTAAGCTGGATAGCACAATTGAAGAAAATTTGTGAAGCTTTTTCATTACTGTTCATGAACTTCTTCATTTACCGTAGGGATATATGCTTCAGTTTGTGTTAATCAATGCAGTTTTTCAGTTAGCTATACAAATTGTTGCGAATTTGCCTATGAACGATATTGTACGTGCAGCAAGGGTATCCCGGTTTTGGCGTGGTATATGTGAGGATGATCGTATGTGGAGGTTGAAATGTGAACGAGAGGGTCTGGAAGCTCTGCCAATACCAAGGTGGACGAATTAAATAGAAGTTGCACCGTTAATAAGTTCATTATTTTTACTATTTAGCAAGCATTACTCACAAACTTTTTTTTCTGAAAACCTACTGCAGGTTTATCACCAATTATGTCTATATCTATTTGGAATGTAAAGGTGTTATTCCAGTGAACGAGTTTCTGGCGCGTGGGAGCAAACCGCTATGGGTAATGGTGTGACAATAGTTGACCATTATAAAGGAGTGGAGCTGGAACAACACAGAAAGACGAGAAAACAGAGTTATGGAAGGTGAGCATCGCGCCTCGAGGTCGTTTCGTGATTTCATTTCTTGTGCTCCACATTTGATATAATTTTAGATGTAACAAACAAAAATTTTGGGTGTAAGCTGATGTCTTAACTGTGGAATCCGACTCAATGTTGATTGTGTCGTTTATTTTCAGATGACACCGAGCTAGTGTTTGGTGTATGACGCAAAGCTGTTAACACACAGCTTTTAGTTGTTCTAGCTGCATAGCACTGTCATCTACTTCACCTATCATCTCGTTGATCGTCGACCTGGTACCAGTAAACCTTCCATCTTTTCCTACCGCATGTAGGAATAGCCCAGTTGGTCATGCTCGCTTTAGGGGCTCGTTGCGTGTCATATCCTTATTGGATATTCGTGAAGAACGCTAACCACCGGATCGTTCTTTTTCCTTCTGTGCGTTTGAAACCCTGAGGAATCCAATCGCTAACGGCTGTTGTCCATCGGTTGTCGTCCATACACATTACGGATCTGGCTTACCTTATCACGGTCGATTTTTAGAACGGCGACTTTGATCTCTGATCGTTGGCGTGGGTTGGAGCTTAGAGTCCACTCACTCACTTGCGTGATACGGCATACTACTAACATTCTCCCCTCTACTTCGCGTCCCATCACGCTGAGTGACCCTTCATTCTGCATACGTAGCGAACAGGTTCCTCACGCATACGTGAAGGTAAAGGGAATCATAAAATAGAAAAGAGGCTCCCATATACAGCGTTGAGAGCAGAGCTTCTGGAATTCTGAGTTTCCATGAATGGTCGTGTTCGTCATGATAAACTCTGATAGCATTACACTCTGGTCGCTCCGCTTAATCCGTGGGTTGGAATACGACATTCTTCAGACATTTTTCTGGGTCCAATCTTATCGTTAAAATTTCCAATGACTACCTTAAAGAATCCAAGTTTTGCAATTATCTCAACATCATGGTAGTTTATTTCACATCATGCCCTGCCAAAAGAAGTAGGAATAAGCAGTAAATAGAGAGTAAGTTGTTGAAAATGTTTCTCATGCAACACTTTTGTGGTCAAATGTTTTTTCGTTTAGTGATCCTGTGGTTGGGCATATTTGCCCTGGAGTCATTTAAGTTGGATATGTCAAAAGTAGAGCATATAGTTCTCGTCATCTCCCATGATTTCTCTTGCTTAAGAGCTGTGGTAGTCATCATAATCCGAACCACAACTTTTTTTTTTCGCAGCTCACTTAACCGGTTTTATCTCATTAAATAGGACTATTTCCACCTCCATTCAGTATTATGATTTCACTAGTCGTTGTGTTCATGAAGTTCTTCTCCACTATGTATCGGTGATATTCTTTTGAAGATTTGTCTTGTCACTTCCATATTTTATAGTATTTTGGACGTAATAAACGAGAACTGTGTTTATCTTTTGATCTCTTTTCCATTAATGTAATGTGTTTTAGTTTAACTCGTATATAATGCTGAGATATTTGCAAAACTCCGGACCGCAGGTGTATGCGGTGGGGAACGGACGCGCGCTATTGTACTCACCGGTGAGTAGCGCACTTCACCACCACACCATCCGGGTCCTTCGTTTTGCCTGTCTCTCAGTTAGTTCTATTGATCTTTTGCCATCAGCAAAAGAACTAGCTGAGAGACAGGCAAAACGAAGGACCCGGATGGTGTGGTGGTGAAGTG